>JAQMCW010162581.1:0-11596 GCA_030068335.1 Chrysichthys cranchii | reverse complement strand
GTGAATGTGAGTGTGAATGGTTGTCTGTCTCTGTGTGTGGCCCTGCGGTGGATTGGTGACCTGCCCAGGGTGTACCCCGCCTCTTGCCCAAAGTCAGGTGGGATTGGCTCCAACTTCTCCCCATGATCCTGAACAGGACAAAGTAGCATGGAAAATGAATGAATGAATGAACTAGTAGCATGATTTAAACCACTACTATTCATGCAATGCCACACAGTCATGTCAGCATGGACTTTGTTTATCTTGCGAGTTGCTTATCTGGCTGATATATTTGGTTACAGCCCTACAACTAATAAGATTGTATGTATTTTGCATGCTCTGCAGTGTGTGTGTGCTTGTGTGTGCATTTACATATAAGACTTGAAATGACTCAGTCATGAATTTAACACAAGCTATTGTTAAGTAGCTGTTCTGGCACTGAGTGAAGGCTAATGGATTATGAATGACACTAAATGTGAAGTCATTCAAACGCAGGTCAAATCTGTAGGTTGTATTGCCTCATTGCTTGAGAGATTTCAAACAGCACACAGCCTGTCTCAGTCTCCTTAGAGCAGGCATGTCTAATCTTATCCAGAAAGGGCCGGTGTGGATGCGGGTTTTCGCTCCAACCAAGAAGGAGCCTCACCTTCATTCCAACCAAGAAGGAGCCTCACCTAATTCCACCTGTTTAACCAGTTGATCTAAGCTTTCAACAGGTTCAGGTGAGACTCCTGCTTGGTTGGAAGAAGAACCTGCACTCACATCGGCCCTCTCCAGATAAGATTGGACACCGCTGCCTTAGAGTATAGAGGTCTTATGATGTGTATAAGTCTGAGTGCTCATGTACGTGTGGCAATCTGGGAAAGCCTGTTAAATGTTGCTGTGACTATATTAGCAAAAATGCCAAATCAACATGGAAACGGTATTATTCAGGTCACTTTCTAACCTTGCCTTGGCTGCCTACATGTAAAAATCATACTGGGTAAGGAGCCAGTCAGCCCTCATGTATATTGCCAAGCGTATTTGACCTACATTTGAGAAAATGTGTATAATTATCCACAAACATTTCAGTAAGTATGGAAGCTCTTACTGCAAATACACAGCAGACTAAACTGTTTTACAAGAGAGGGGAATTATTAACCTATTTGATGAGTAAAAATTAATGCACACACACCTGGACCAGCAAAGTTTTATCAACTTTAGATAAATCTTGCATGTGAATGGACTAGTAAACCCTCCTGAGCTCTTCATCAGGCCTCGGCATTGGGCGGCTTCCCTGGATGTCCCCCTGTGACAACGAGCTAGAGCCAGTTAACAAACATGTTAGAAATGTGATCAGTTTGCTTTAAGATATCTAAAACCTTGCTGTGTTGCTATGTAGGGTTTCCTTTCACAATAAATAGTGAATAGAAAATAATCATTTGAAAATAGCTGTGTTGAATAGCTATGTGCTACAGAGAAATTGATAGACAGTGGTCACTAGACTCGAATTTCTTAAAAGTCGAACCAATCAGATCACAAAAAACTAACCGAGAACTCGATCTGAATCTCAGAAGTTGAACCGTGAACGCCGACCTAAGATAACTCGTACGTGGGGAAATGAGTCACGCGGCACTCAGCCGTCTCTCAGTGGAAACAAAGGGTAACGCTTCAGTCTCAGCCT
The DNA here is from genome assembly GCA_030068335.1 of Chrysichthys cranchii. NCBI lineage: Eukaryota > Metazoa > Chordata > Actinopteri > Siluriformes > Claroteidae > Chrysichthys > Chrysichthys cranchii. Next base: position 9,954 of record JAQMCW010162581.1, on the reverse strand, counting down.
CGCATTCGCTGTGAGAGCATTGTTTGTTGGTGATAGTGCTTTTTTATTGAAAATATCAGGTAATACACTGTACTTTATATCATTTTGGTAGCCACTGCTCACCAAAATGTTACGAATAGAGAGTAATAACAAAAGTAAACAATGGACCTCAAGGTAGTAGTGCTGTGTCTGGGTTCATGAAAAAGGTGTCATGGTTTTTTTTTAACTTTATCCTGTCAGAACAGTGAGGTGACGCAGACACAATCCAGGCTGCAGTCAGATGTAAAATCCCTTTCAGGCTTTATTTAGGCTCCAGACAGGAGGACATGAGACGGCAGGCAAACTTGTAGTCGAAGAACAGGCAAGGTAACCGAACTGTGTATAACACCACGAAGGAACAGACTATAATCATAAACCGAATAACAAGGAAGAAGGTCAGAACCGGAAGAGAATACAGACGCCCGCACCTGGTGTGAATCCTCGGTCATGCACACGCAGCGCCGCTGCTGGGAGTAATAAAAGCACATGCGCGCGGGCGGCTCCATGATGTACGCATTGTTTGGGTACAGTTATTTTCTTACTTTACAAATGACTGGTTTGATAAATGTGCTTAGACGTGTTTAGTATATGCTCTTCTTGTTTTATCCTGTTCATTTCGTGTTTAAATGCTTTAAAAAAAACAAAAAACAAAAAAAAAAACACAAAAAAAACCAACACCCACATATTTAGGTGTAATCTTTTGGGGCCGGGAACCAATTAATTGGTTTTCCATTATTTCCTATGGGAAAAATTCAATAAGAACTCAAACTTTTTAGGATTCGCACCTGCGTTCGGAATGGATTAAGTTCGAGTACTGAGGTACCGCTGAACTTTAATCTGAAATGAAAAATAATCATATATTAACAAGCCTGAAACACCAGGTGGTGTCCGCATAGATAAAACTTTGATTTACTTTTAAAATTTCTCTGAAGATTACATTCTAGTCCTGACACAAACACATTAATTCACATCATTTGCATTTAATTTACTGTGCAATAAATGAGACATTAATTACAAGTGCAAAACGAAAGTTACATCACCACACCAGGCTTTAATAACAGCAGACTGCCTGCCTGCCGCCCCCCCCATCATCAAGGAATCCTTCTTCGGTTAATCCAAATGTGCTAGATCTTTATGTTAAAGAAGTCATTATGATGAACTAATTACAGTGATGTCAATCCTGTAATATCATAACATTTGGAATGATGGGAATGGGCTAATTCAATAGAGAGCAGATGCCACACCTACCTCATCATCTGTAACACCTAGTGCACTTAGACAGAAAAAACAACACTAGCCACAAAGGTTGTTTTTATCATCAGCCATTCAAACATTCTGAAAACTTCCATTGTTACCTGGAGGACAACGTGACCTCAGGTGTAGGTCGACTGCGAACGCTGATATCAGATCCTAAATTTATAATAATTGCCTACAAATTATTTGGCACTCAACTTGACTAAAACCTGGCATTTATTCACGGTGTGGTAACACTGCACTTGGCTCGCGAGGTTTTAGACATCTTTAAGCAGACTGCCCGTTTTTATGACTGCACCGGGCTCCTTACAAAACGCTTACCAAATATCTGTAATCTTGCCTAAACTGCCTTCCTGGAACGTTATAAAGACATTACTGGGTCATTCTGGTGAGACTTGTACAGTGGAGGAAATAATTATTTGACCCCTCGCTGATTTTGTAAGTTCGTCCACTGACAAAGAAATGAACAGTCCATGATTTTAATGGTAGGTTTATTTTAACAGTGAGAGATAGAATATCAAAGAAAATCCAGAAAATCACATTCTATAAAATATATAAATTGATTTGTATTTCATTGAGTGAAATAAGCATTTGATCCAGTAGCAAAACAAGACTTAGTACTTGGTGGCAAACCCTTGTTGGCAAGCACAGAGGTCAGATGTTCCTTGTAGTCGATGACCAGCTTTGCGCACAGAGCAGGAGGAATTTTGGTCCACTCCTCTTTGCAGATCAGCTCTAAATCATTAAGGTTTAAGTGAGGAGTCAAATAATTATTTCCTCCACTGTAGGTCATAATAGTTAACACTGAAAAGAAGAGAGTTTATTAAAACTACGCATATTTGCTACAACACACTTCCAGTCAGACAGTAATGATCTGATTTCCAGGTTTGTAGTCACAGTGGTGACTGTGGTTCACGAACACAATCAGTTCCAGGAAAGTGGCTGTGAACCAATTTGTACACGAACCAAAGCAATTTTTCCCCATAAGAAAGCAGTGAAATTCGATTAACGTATTCACAAGCCAACCAAATAATTTGTATTTGTTAATTTTCTGGTTTTTACAGTAAAAATTTTAAAGAAAAACACAATTTGGTATAAAAAAAAAATACATTAACAATAAAAGAAACTTAACTAAAGTATAAAATAAATAAATAAATAAATAAATAAATAAAATAAGAAAGGTATACAGTGGACTCTCGGCTCGCGAACGCGTTGGATGGCGAACAAATAGACATCTTGTACCGACCAACAAACAAATCCTTGACTGATGTACAGGCAGCCAACCCACGCTTTGCGCCACAAACATTCAGTTCCGGTCAAGCACTCGTGGTGTGAACGTGTTCAACGTATTTTTTTCGTTGTGTTTTTCTGCATTTTTGCTCTATAAGCTTCATTACGGGTCCCAAGAAAGCAGAAAGTGGAAATGGTAGTGAGAGTAAGAAGCCTAAGCGTATAACAGTTGAAATAAAGAAAGAAATAATCACAAAACATGAGAACTGCCATCATATCCCTCCGCCATCGTCCACCTACGCCAGCAACTACGTATCCACCGCAAAGGTAATGTGCCTTAAAATCTGCAGCTATGATCTGGAGCCATCACACTATGGGTTACACAAACCGGGACCTCTGGTATTCAAACAGTGCAATTCAGACAATCAAATTTTTGCATCGTGATGCATCAGGTGACGCATCAGGTGACATCCCACACGACAAGGAACAAAACTGCTTAGTAAAGCCACACACCCATGTATGCGTGGTTTTGTCTTCAGATAGGTATGCAGCTCTTTCTACTAAGGCTCTAAATTCTCTTTTAATTACCGGTGTCATTTACATAGTGTCCATACTACAGAAAGAAGTCAGCCCCTGAACGCCAATCGGCTGGGTCGAGTCCAGATCCAAATGCAGGCAACGGGACAGAGAACAGATGACACAGTGCCACACAATCAACGGTCGGGATCAATTAGCCTGTTCGTAATTTGATGTGGCAGATCTCGGTGTTTCGTGCCAGGCTTCATTCTCTGGGTCTGTCTGCCTGAAAGGGTTCAGGAAGTCCGGGCATGCAGCGAAATCCCGCCGAGATTTCCTGTTAGCTTTTGCTTTGTTCAGGGTGTCAAAAGCCGCGACCGAACCAGACAGACGAGTCCGAGGCATGAACACGAAAGTGGTAGGAATATGAAATGCATTATGTAAGGAATTAAAACGCTCGCCCGGGTGTGTGGTTAAAGGAAAATAAAATCAATGACAGGCTGGTGTGATGCCTTGGACTGTTTACATTATCTAAAACAGCATGACTAGACTTTTATTGCTCATATACAGTGATTTAAACAAACAAAAAAAAAATTGTCTCCAAGGTGGAAAATTTATTGCAAAGACTATTTCAAAGCGCTGACATTGGAGAAATCGTTATCATGTCAATCATTTTTGTTCAGCAGGAGGATTAGATTATTTGGCACCTCCCCCATACAGGAACTCAATACGAGGTGAAATGACAACAGGTCACAACAAGCACATTACGTTTCCGGAAAAATCTGACTACAGTCCAAATAAAGGAGCTTCTATGAACTTTTCATCTGCAGGCCAATCTAACCTTTTCAAAAATAATCTAAATTTAGTCTCTGGCTATTGAAAGGAGTCTTATGGTTTTTGTCATGCCACCCCCTGGGGCATTAAACCCTAACTCGGGTTTTAACCTCAGGTCAATTATGCAATAAAAGTAAATGAAAGGCTGCAAGCAAATTTGGGCGAAAATCACCTGACTGTATTCAATTACCAACAAAAATCCAGGCTTGCAAGAAAAACAACCAACAACAAAAAAAAACCTTGAAATGAACACAGTGACCCCCCCCGCAAGAGGTGAAATCCACGACTTTGCGTACCTACTGCCGGTGAGGTCACTTTCTGTTTACATCCTGTTTACTAGCTGAAGCGGAAGTGGCGTACACCGCCACTGTGTATTCATCCGCTGACGAAACACAGTGCATACTGTTTTATTTTGATTAAAAGGTTCGTCTAATGTTTGAATTAACATTTTTTTAAAAAATATTTTATTTTATATTCCAGAGTCCCGCGAAAGCCAAAAAATTCCGTGAATCAAAAGTTGAAAATCCGCAATGCACTGAACCCGCTACAGGTGAACCGTGATATTGCGGGGGTTCACTGTACTTTGATTTTGCCTGTCAGCTTGTTCGCCACTTTACTATTTTCAATTCCTCACTCGGAGGCCCTGTTTATTCCTGGCGTTAATGTGCATCTTGGGAAATCTGATTTGAAGTACAATGTTTAAGACGAGTCCGACGCAGAGCCGCGCTGTGATCCAATACCTCGGACCACCTTCGGACATGCATACGACAACATAACGCTTGTGGAGTACACACACAAAAAATGGTCTTGGTGCATCCCTGACCACAACGGAGGCTGGCCTAATCGGCTGCGTTATTCATCACCCTGGACGGAAAACATGTCATCGTTACGAGTAGCTTCTTCGCCGTCTTGTTACAAATTAAACATTTTATTACAAAAGCAAATGAAAAAATAAATCCGTGGTAATTACACAACGAGGAGTAGACATTGAAGTTTTTTTGCCTCGTTTAACACACCCCTATATGGGAACCATTAGTTGCACGAAGCACTTCAAAATCCATGTTTTCCTCAGATCATTCTGGTCATCCACTTCTCCCTTTACGCAACTCCGTCCCTGTCTCCATAAAGGTCTTGTGCCATGCATGAATTGATCTGCGTGACAGTGAACATCTTCCATACTTAATCCTGTAGTTTTGGCAAGTCTGCGTATCCGATTTTGTTTCAATAACCCACAACACCCTGGGCCTTTTCTTGAGGAGGAGCCATTTTATAGGGTTTCATTTTACAGAACGCCAGAAAACCACAAAGGCAATGCGATTAAAAACTTCGATAACCACTGAGCACATAGAACAAATCTGACAAACACATCCCATTAATTACCTTTGCAAAACATTTTAGAAATTGTACAGAGACTTTATGAACACCCTGTCCATGAGGCAGGATCTGATGGTCATTTCTGCCCGAATTACCTACGTAATAAAAGTCAGAGACCCCCTTCTTCCAGCGGTGAATGAAATGGTGAACGAAATCTGACTGCAAGTGGTCACGAGAGGCGTGTTTAGCATGCCGAGGGTTAATGGCTATGAATTTCCAGCTGTCCGCCTGCTGTCGACTCATTCGAGGGAGAAGCTTAATAGCAGGTGTAAACAGGCCCCGAGAGTAATTTATAGCACAGGAGCCTCCTTTGATGCTTTCGTGACAAAGAGTAAGCAAATATCCCACCAGGAGCTGACAGATAACACAAGACGTGCCCGAGCACGAAGAACTAAAAGTACTATGAAATATGGACTTTGGGCTGTAGAGAGGTATTTTAATCATTATTTGAGTGAATCCTTGTAGGTCATTCGTGCAAGTGAACAGAAACGACGCATAAAAGCTCACCGCACCTCCTTGGTTGGCAAGGCATTAACGCGCATGTCTTTATATCCTCCCATGGACGCGTTCGTCAAACAGCGTGCACTACCGCTGAATTTCGGCCTGCTCTTTAAATGACACGAGGATGTGAGGAGCTCTTGTTTTAGAAACACCACACATGACAAATATACAGTGGGGGAGAAAATAATCACCAGGACGGTCCACTTTGTACATTTTATACATAAAAATAAATGGATAAATAAATGTTAAGTCAGCAAGTTTGTACCCCAGCTGTACACGTGTATATTACAACCCTTGGGTGCAGTTGATTTAACCGCACTGTATTCTTAAAGTGAGTAAAATGGAGATTGAGAGCTGTTCTGGAGCGTGTCCTGAGCCACGTGGCTGGGAGACAAACAGAGGAACAGACGGGTAGTGTGACGCAACAAGCCTCGTGTCAGAAAGTAGGCCAGGGACCGGGACAGAGGAAAAATAAAAACGCTCTGATGCTGTCCAGCGGATGGGGATGGGGGTAAATCCTGTTTGACGAAGGAAACAAACAGATTTTAATTCATGCCTATTCGACGCATTCCTCCCCCGTTGTGTGGCAACCCCGGGGCCCAGTGGAGTCAAATCCAGATATACAAATCCAGCATGTTGGCGCTACAGTCTTGAAAGTCTGTCAGATCAACATTCACCATGTTCACGGTTTCAAACCTGCTGCTATTAAGAACCTAACGGCTTCAACGGATGACACTTGAGAATTATCCTGCATTCAGCTGGAAGCTGCGACTGGTAATTCCCAACCTCCAACTAAGGAATGACCCCTCGACTTTCTCCAGAAGGCACAAATGTGATGTCACGTGATCCCCCGTTATATCACGCTTCACCTTTTCACGGCCCCGCTAGATCGCGGATTTTTTTTTTTGGTACGACGTCAAATTTTCCATCGTGGAAATCTGTGGCTTATAGCGATCCATTTTCTACGCTAAAATATTAATATATTATATTAATTCAAACATGGATGCAAATGAAAATTCAATATGTATATAATATAATGGATATTTAAGCAATATAGCAAAATCATAAAACCTACTGCTACAGGCGTAGACAAAGGGCCTTGCGTATCACGAGATGACAAACGATACTTGGGAAGCTGAAATCCCCAGATATTTTCTTACAAGGCACGTTATTGGCTGAAGAAGGAAACTCAACCAATCAGAGCATGCTTTTCATTCTCTCAGGCTCTGATTGGCTGCTGCTAACACGGTGCAATCTCGGATAGAACAGCAGGCGGCATCCAAATACACAAATACGTTTACATAGTGTTTAAAAAGTGTGTTTTAATAAGTTTAAATGGGTTTAAAGTGTGTGGGAGGGGGATTTTAAGGCTTAAACGATTGTAAAAACATGTTTTTTCCCCCCATATGGTCTCCCTATATTTTGGATTTTCACCTATTGTGGGCGGGTCTGGAACATATCTCCCGTGGTAAACAGGGGATCATGGTACTGTGTTATCATATAGTTCGTCAATTCCCTTCGGAGTTCGTATTAACGTGTTTAAAAAGCTCACCAAACATTACGAGATCTACCACTTATTAGATTAGGCATCCGAAACATGAGCAAAAAACTGGACAGCTCAAAGGACACCCATACAAATAGCTAAAAGAGAAGAGCATCCGCCCAAAAAGAACCAAAGTTTATGGGTTGGGGTGGGACGTCTACACCACTCGTGGTCAAATCACACAGAGACCTCCAGACACCACGCTAAAGTAGCTAACTACATGAATAATATTGATGCACAAACTGCCCCTTGGTGCAAGTGCCCTGCAAGGAACTCATGCCTCAGGTCTAATCTCATGCCTAGTGTCGGTGAGACGAGTCAGTACAAAAGTCAGGACACGGAAAAATCAGACAGCACAAGGAATACCACAACAAACACCGCCAGCGCTCAATCTGACCCAAACGCTTAGCAGACTTGAGGCAGAACTCGACTCCTGAAGAAGCCAGAGTCTGTCTTGACACCAAGACGGAAGGAACGGCACGACTTTGGACTCGTCGGTCCTTTGGGTTTCCATGCCAGCCACTATTCTGAAGTGATGTGAGGGCGCGAGACAGGATTTCACCCGTGGCCTCAGGATACACAAGCAGTCCTGTACGCAAAAAGGTACCACGGGGGGTGATTTTGTTGGGTGGGTGGTGCAACAGAAAAGTAGTTGCCCTGTTGTCATGAGTTCAGACCCCGATGACTCCAATGAAGGTAATCTGGAGTCCAAGAGCACAAAATTAGCTGTGTTCTGTGGGTAGAAAGAACTGCATTCTCGCTCCAGTCAGTCACAGGGACACTAGCTGATCACAAGCACCTGTGAAATCGTATGTGGAAGCGGGCGGACAGCGCTGGAACTGAGTGGTTGGCTGGCTTCTTGTGTTAACGAGAACCCATGTGATCTAGTGATGAATTATTGAGGAAAAAATTAAAATCCCAATGATACTGGGATAATTACACCAGATATTTATGTATGAATTTCATCCCTGTGTAAAAACCATTTCAATCCAAATGGAGCTTGCTTTATTAAAAAAACAAAAACCACCCAGATATACCACAAAGGTGCAAAACAACCTCGACATGCCCACATCCTTATCACTTCCACATCTCAAGCACGCACAGACAGGAATTTGCAAATTCCAGAAGTTCGAACTCCCCTTGCTGCATATTTACACCTACGTAAACCAAACCCAACGCTGGCTCCGAACTACGCTTCTCTCTTTCCTTCTCCACTCCACATCGATGCTCCATGGTTCATTTGCACTCCGCTGGCCTCCGTTTCATCACTCTGCCTGGATGGGCCTCAGCCTAACACGTTTACACGAAGATGAACTATAGCCACCTGAGTGAAGTGAAAGCAGGATTTCGTAATCGGACTGCGGTGCCGTGGCAATCCTGCGTAACATCTGTCCATTATGACCGTTAGATCAAAATATCCGGAACACCACACACACAGACACACCTCACCGTCAAGGCTACTTCCTGTAGAAGGTTACAGAAAGCTCGGGAGATACGGGTGGACTACCAAAGAGGAGCTGAAGATACTCACGCGTTTATTTGATATGTCAATAAGACAATAATGTAGCATTAATGAGCAGAGTGGAAACTGACAGGTTTTACACTGGGACATGCTTTTAAACACTCAGAATGGCATTAAAAATAATTTTAAAAAAGTAAATAAAAAAAATATACATAAACAGCTCATTTTTACATCCTAACAGTGATTTAAATGACTTGTTTTTTTTCTTGTCTTCTGTTAACATGCAAGGTCTCAGGCTTCGCTCCAAACGTTCGTCTGATTATTTTGTACTGTGTATGGCAATATTCACAACACCGAAAAAAACAAACAAAAAAAATGTTTTTCTAATAACAATAGTTAATGTTGCTTGGGCCTAACCAGAAGGCGAAATTTAAAAAGCTGAAACTACAATCAGATAACCATCTATGGCTTTGCTTAAACCTTAAATCCGATATTGCTCGCAACCTCTTTTTCCCCTCCTACTCTATTCAGTGTCTCGGTTTCAGGTGAACGCTGCAGATGCAAAGCACCACTTTCTGTCTCCAAATCGATAACCCTGTCATTGGTCCTAAGATCAGTAACACACCCGCAGATCTGTGTGCGCGCGTGTGCCAGTCGAATACAATTAGAGAGATCTCAAAAACAAGCAACTTAAGCGAAAAGAAAAAAAAAAAAAAAAACCCCAACCTCATTTACTTCTGCTGTTTAGGTTCTTAATAAAAAAACTAAATAAAAAAAAAAAAACACACACACACACACACACACACACACACACACACACACACGGACCTTGACGTCATTCCGAGACACTGTTTGTGACTCGATTTGTTCGTAACCCAAATCAATTTTTCCCATTGAAATGAATGTAAATAGAGTGAATGTGTTTCAGCCTCAAAACATGTTTTAAAGTGTATTATGGGTTTATGTGGCAGTAAAACATAAAAGAAAATTAAAACCTTAATTCTAAATTAACCTTAATTCTAGAAAAATAAAACTAAATGAAATAAACACATTACCTTTGCAGTGGATTGCTGGCGTAGGTGGACGGTGGCGGAGGGATATGGTGGCGGTTCTCATGTTTTGCAGTTATTTCTTTCTTATTTCAACTGTTATACGCTTAGTCTTCTTACTCTCACTACCATTTCCACTTTCTTGGGACCCAGAATGAAGCTTATAGAGCAAA
>JAQMCW010162545.1:0-11602 GCA_030068335.1 Chrysichthys cranchii | reverse complement strand
CAGTACATTACAGAAAATAATGAACTTTATCACAATATGCTAATTTTTTGAGAAGGACCTGTATATATATATATACAGATAAATGTATGAAGCTGAGCTGCTGTTATCCCCCTAAAATAGATTTTCTTATAAGAGCCCTGCCTGAAGTGTTTTCTATCTTTTATACCACTGCAAATTGTCCCTGATTACATTTTTAACTAATTAAAGATCTCTTTAGTTAGTTAGTTTCTGTTATTACTTGAGGTATTACATTTATAAGCCTTGTTTCTTCACCATCCTCGTTTTTCCCCAATTGAAGTTAATAAAACAAAACAAAACCCCACCCATCTTGGAATCCAGCGTCTGTGAGACACCATTAAAACGTTTCCCCTAGTGGGTCGTGACAGATCTGACACTGGAGACTCCTTCCACGATGACCCCCCCCCCCCACACACACACACACACACACGCACACACACCACCACCACCTTCTTGATGTTCCAGTACGAACGTTTTCATAACATTTACTTTAAGCATATAAAGAAGTTTCTTCCACGTTTACAGCAGAATCCACAAGGTAACCTCTGAATCTCGGAGTTGCGTTTCAGAGCAAGGTTTCTGTAGAAGTTCGTCTCCAGCACGAGACTCCCGGCGTGCCAACGTTCTGAACAACACACCCTGCTGTTCTTTACACCGGGGAGAGTGCAATATTCTAAAATGGCCTTTTCTGTCTACCCCCTGTAGGCACGTACTTTAAATTCAAGACATGACTTCGATGCAGATATTGAGAAGAAATATAGTCTGAAGCATCCTCGTCTTTCTTCTGTAGTTTAGCTTGTGTTCAAAACCCAAGTTCCTCCTGCGGTCTGCTTTGTTCTTGCCGTCTAAAAACCAGGCACAGACCGAGATGTGAGAGTCTCCAGTTGGATTAAGGCTTTTGTGCCATCTCTAGACTTCCATGCTGTTGGCTGGCGCTCACAGAGGAGATTTTGCTTAAGGGAGCTTCCTCGCAGACTACCATGAAAGTGTTGACGAACTTCAGAAACGGCAGCTGGCTCCACTGAATGGAATAGTTTGCATTTCTCTTGGTCTCTGTGGGCCAATAGAAGTGGGATCCCTGGAGCTTGTGCACCACAAGTTCATTCCTCAGAATCCACGGAGCTTAAGGGAGACGTTCCCTTCTTGATTGCAGCTCAAACAAAAATGCAGGCCAGCTCAGGGCTCGGTAAAGACTATTCCTTTGATTCTCCCGTCATTTTTAGGTCGTGTCGTCGATCAAGGGCGCTTTCAAGCTGGAGACCTGAGCACTCGAGTCCTCACCAAGGCCCTATTCTGGGCTTGTTTTGGGGGGCGGGGCTGGGCATCAAAAAGTTTGCATACACACCGAACAGTGGATCGATTCCACAATTCCATACAGACTCATTCCAGCTTGCAAAATGTTTGGCACCAGGTTCATCCGTTTAGTGTTTCGTTATTTTACTCTGGTAGCAAGACTCAGGTGAGACGAAAGAGTGCTTTTTTTGGGTGCAAATGAGGAAGCTTTCTTGTATAAGATGATTCTTAGTCATACAGACATCGATGATAGGCATTTGTTTCTTACGATGGGCCACAAAGTTGAGCTAATTACAGCAGCACGATGAAATACCCGGTGTTATTTATCAGTGACGCTCCATCAACCCCCACTGACCATCATAGCACTTCCCACTTTCCTGAAATTTGAAACAGGACACAATTAGATAATTTGGACCAATCACGGTACTACCAAGCTCGCTTCCACATCCGATGTGGTAGATATACCAAGCTCTCGGAGCGAACTCCCCCAAATCCGGTGTAAAAAGCAAAACAAAACTTAAAACGCGCGTTAAGTCACGAAGGTCCTTTGTCTAGTAGCGACAAGTCACAGGCTTGGATTTATGATCTTGAAGCCATTTCTGCTCCTCGTTTGAGAGGTTTCGTCACTTCATCAGAGCTAAGCAGCGAAGGGTCCAGTTGAGGACTCGTCACGAATTCAGTTAATGAAATTATCTTGGGAGCTTTAATCACTCTGCTGGCCGAGAGTCCCGAACCAAGTGGCGAAGGTCGCTCGAAATTATCCAGCATTATTAGGTCACCTTGGCCACCACTTGAAAAATGGCTTCATCACATAGAAATTCAAGGTAATAGATAGATTTTCATATCTCAGACCTGCCTCCAAAATATTTATGACCCAGACCTATATTCAGTAATGAAATACAGTGCAACGTTCAGCGTTATCTCACAAATTACGCAGAGGCCGCCCAGGTAGGCACGGTTTATTTCGGCGGTACTTTATCGCTCGAGATAAAGTTGGTTCCGTTGAGAGGGACAGTCGTTATTTTGGGCGCATTTCCAAGGCAGGAGACCGTCACTGTATTCACTTTCTGAGAGTTTTGCGCAAAATGGCGGACAGAGCCGACTCCCTTGCAGAAGAGACGGATAAAATGTGATCTTTAGCGATCGTTAAGATTTTTAGATTTTTAGTTAATGTTAAATTCTGAGCTTTATTTTGAGACGTGGTCGACTTGGGAGATCAAACAAACGTCCTGTAGCTAGCTGGTTTCCATTAAAACATACAGACGGCCACGTATTCTAGACCGTGTTAAAATTCTCGTGCTTGTCTCTTTAGCATCTGCGTTCGGCTTCAGAATTAGAACATGGCCAAAAGCGTTTTCCCGAGCGTATTGGAGGATCCTGTTGTTGCTGAATGTGCTCATCAGGAATGGACAACAGGTTTGACAGCAGTGCCCTCGAGGCCATATTGGTTTCCTCTCCCACCCTACGCCGTCATGCCGTCAGGGTAAACCGATCCCGTCCTGCCCAACTCAGCTATGCCCCAGACACGGAGCCATTCGCACCTTCAGGGCCGCTACCCTCCCCACCCCATGTTCCACTAATCCTGACCCCAAAGCAGGTGAAATTCTAATGGAAGGTTTTAGGAATGCGCAGGAGTAGCGTGCAGACCAGACTCGCTCTCGGGTATGTTTTTATTGAGTTGGCAGACATAACGAGGGTGGAGTTTTCTGTTTGTTTGCATACATGTGCATATTGCATGTCATTAGTTTTTTTTTTTTTATTATCCTAAATTATAAACACCACTTCATTCCCAATGGCGGTTGCGTTTTAATTTAGATTTTTGCACGGTCGAATACGGCATTTCATTACCCCAGGCGCGACCGTAGGAACGCGCCAAAAGTTAACTGGGCACAAAGAAGGCATTCTGAGAAGAACTTGGTGTAATATATATATATATTCATGTAAAGTTTCCAGGTGATTTGATGTTACCCTTTAAAACCCGTTCACAGTTGAAGTTCTTTTAACAATGTATTAGAATTGTTTGAAATTTTGAAACTTTTTTTTCTTCCCTTGACGTGAAAGTATTGTTTTATAAACATTGAAAATAGTAGATTTTCTTCCGCCTAGTGTATTTTTTTTCTGTTTTTTTGTTCTTCTTTCTGGACAGTTGGTTATCAAACCTTCATATCGTGATCTACTTGTTGTCTGGAAATGTTCACAAGTATCGTGATAGATTTTTATAATCACATTTTTGCAGCTTGTGAAACGTGAATGAGGGGAATAAAATCAATTATAGGAGCTTGTCGTCGTTTTATGCGTTCAAAATGAAGTGATGTTTCGGGTTTACGTCAGGAGTTTTGAGTTCAGTTTGTGACTTAAAAAAAAAATTATTAAATAAACATTTAAACGTCAAATTTAATCAATTGGGCCCGAAATGCTTTTTGGTCATCTGATTATTACGTAATGTAATTTCATTGCTTGGTAAAAAAAAAAAAAAAAAAAAAAGAGAGAGATAATAGAGGAAGCTGTGGAATTAATGCTTTCGGAATTTAAAAACAAAAACAACCTTTAATAAAGTGGCTTTTTTTTTTTTTATTAGCGTTTCGTGATTAAGTTAAGAACGACAGCATAATTTCAGACATTTCATGAAGACACAATAACGCATAATAATGTAATGACTTTTTAATTAAGACTGTTTATCCAGCTGAAATTGTTTTTGCATAATGATTGAATTATTACATATTTAAATTGGCCACAAACGACATCCCGAAAGGCATTCTTGGCTGCTTTTTTTTTATTTTATTTTTTTTAAAATCTATTTTCTTTTTATTTACCTCTTATGTTGTACATAAATAGTTAATATTCGAGAGGATGTCAGTAAATTAGGATGGATTTGTTGTAAAAAGGTGTCCGAGTTAACTTGCTGGGTTTCTGTTGTTATTTAATAAATTTTATTTATTTTATTTACTTTAATAAATGTATTTCTCCCTTATTGTCATTTGCTCCTCACCTTGAACTCTTTACGTGGTGGATATTTATTTAGTTATTTATTTTAAATAAAGCCTGCTGACTTCTTTTCCAGCAATTTCACCGATCCGTAGACGGACTCCTCACGTTACAGCTTGATGTTTTCAGCGTTACGTCTCTTGAGAACACGAGCACACTGGTTTGTCTACGTGGAGATTTTTTATTTTTTTGTTTTGTTTTGTTTTGTTTTTTTTAATGGCAGACTTCGAGCCCTGATAAACAAACGGCATGCGCGAGTGTGCGTACTGCTGCGAGTTGTTTGTACACACTTTTCGTTAGTTTGAAGTGCTGTTCGTGCTCGCCTCCCACGCGGAGACATCTGCTTGTGTGTATAAGCGCTAGCGTATGGTACTTAGGAGCCAGGATGGTGTTCATGCGCAGGGGTATTTCTGCCCTGAGCAACCTGAGACGTCTCGAAGGCCTGGTGGTGATCGTGTTGCACCGGTGTGTCGATCGGGGGCATGAAAACACCACCTCGTGCACATTTCTTAAAGGGTTTTGCTGAAACACGTCCACGCTAATTCGAGATTCTACATGCTCACAAGTTAGCGTGGAAATCCTAGATGTCGTTCGTTCCCCAAGCTTCCCGACGCGGGTCAAATAAAACGCTGAATACGTTTCCAATCGAAGGCCTGCCTAACGGTTCAAAACGCAGGTTCTCTCCAGCGTTCCTTGAGTGCTCCACAGGGTTTCTGCAGCTATGTTTAGGCTTCTACGGCGTCTCCTCGAAAGTGTCATCCTCATCATGAAGAGAAGGCAAAACGCCTGAGGTGGTTATGAATGGGTTTTTTTAATATTTTTTTTATTCCAAGCGCTTTAGAGCTAAAGTTTTCACGCACTGATGCAATTGACTGTAAGGCGCGATGAAGATTGTGGTGTTTTTCAGATATTTGCAATGTTTACCACTTGGGAGTCGTTCAGAGATGGGTTTATTTTTAATTTTTTTTCTTTCTGTTTTTTTTTCCCCCCCCTCTAACCAGCGAGTCAAAACGTTTCTGACAAACGTAGTCTGAGGAAAGCACGTGTTAAAGTTCTCAAGAATTATGATTTCCAGGCTGGAAAGGAGGACTGGCATGTTCTTCCGGAGAGAACATGGAACAATGCTAGCGAAATAAATAAATAAATAAATAAATGAATAGATAAATAAATAAATCCCCTGATGATGGACGGTGCAGGGTCAACTAGTGAGCTGTTAGAAAGGTGTGTTTTCATTTCCCGTGCCTGCTATTCGGCTCACAGGGGGGTTAAACAACCACTGATGATTCCATCTTCTGTCTCAGTTCTCCATAACTGGCAGGTAACAAGACCTTGAACTGTATTGTATGTTTCCCCATCTGGGCCTTGCTGTTGTAAAGACTGATGCAAAGAAAATTTGGAGTGGGATTTCCAATTCGGAAAGTCTTGGAGATCTTCACCAAACGCCGAGGTAAAAATCCAAAACGGCGCCCCCTGCCCAAACAGTAAGGAAAGCTAGTTTTCTCCTGTTTATTAAACTTCTGTGTGTTTTTGTCATTTAATCAGTCGTACACACAGCACTGTTTTTGCAAGTTTTATCCGCGTTCATGCTGATACAGGGTTTTGATGCGCTAAATACCGCGTAACGTGTTGTTTTCAGGTGGTGTTGCTAATTAATGGCTAACGGCTACCTGGTAGTGAGCGACCCTGGCATCCTCCACCACGTCACATTTAAAGAAAAGTCCTAAAAGGAAGCTGAAATTCCAGTTTAAAACCTGAAGGTTATGTTTAACATTGTGAGATCAGATTATTGGGGACAGATTGTGATTAGATTCACGGTAAAACACCGCTAAAGGACAAAAGAGCGAGCGCAAGAGCGGTTTTCCTGAAGGCGTCCATGTTGGTTTTCCGACCTGTACAAATGGAGCACGGTGAAGTCGGATGTAACGTCATTCCCAGCTCCGAAATCCGACTTCCGAGGCGAAAGGAATGCATATCATATCCCAATAAAGGTGATTTCATTTCCAGATAACGAGACATATTTTGCGATATGGCGCAATTTCTGTAAATTTGAAGAATGCGTGAGTATTTTCTATTTTTATTTAAAAAAAAAAAAACAGCAATCTAGCATTTTCAGATTATCACGCTCATCAGAAAAGAGTTAAATAACAAGTATGCACGTGGTGTACTGGTGTATTTTTATAAAGTTTGTTAATAAGTGGTAGGATCGTTACCATTGGCTATCCAGCAGCTTTTTACCAAAAAAAGTCCTTATTACAAACACACACGCACACACATCCTGGTCTTAATGATAATGTTTATTTCTTAATAAACTTAGTGAATACTTGTAATTTCTCGGCCGTGGGGGGATCAACCTCTAATCCGCAGCTAATAATGAAGTTTATGCTAACGCGGCCTTAGGTAGCACCGAGCAGCCCGTCATTCGGAACAAGAGTTTTGATGCAAAAAGTGTGATTTGCAACAAAACAGAATAAACGATAGAGCATAATATCAGACGGACAGACAGATGGGGAATGGACGGATATCGTCCTTATGGCATGGCAAAGGACTGTAAGGTACTTATTTACATGGATTTATAAAACATGCTCCAGTGCCATGTGAGTGAAGTAAGGCTATATTTCATGATTAATTGTGGTAATGAAGGCAACCCGACTGGATGAAATTATCCAAGGAGCAACTATATCATCTTCCTACAATCCTACAATCCAGTCAACCTGTGAGGTTACCACCTTTCGACTTGCAGCCTACCTGAGTGTCCAGATCAGTATCAGCGAGCCTGGTTATTAAATGCAGAACAGTTCATTTCTGCGAGCACCGAGACACGCCGCAGGTAAGATTTTCCATGAAGTCCGTGATCGATTAATGCTGAGTCGATTATTAATATCAGCATTGGTACTGGTTAGTACCCAAAAACGTGTACTCGTACTCGGTCTGAACAAAATATTATCTCTGCATCTGAAATAAAAACCTTTGTTTTTGAAAACCACGGATTCCGCTTCGTGTTGGATCTCTGCCATGGTGATGTGAAGGTATCTATCGTACGTAGGATCGTTCGCAGGATACTTTGACGGTCACTAATTCGGATTCTCTGAAATTATCCATGACCTTGACTTCCATGCTGTGGATGTCCAGTTGGGCTAAAGCACCTGCGCGAATATATTCTCAACCGAAGCCTTCCAGATCCTGGCAGTCGGTAGGAGAGATGGGGCAGGTGCTTAAGTTCGTTCGTAGAGAATGAAGATGGAAGCGACGCAACCCTGCCTGGTTTATTCGACAGTCTGAAATGAGACGCATGGGATTCGAGACCTTCACCTCATGTAACACGAAAACAATCCGGTGCAGTCGATGATCAAGCAGCTTGTTCCATGTACTCGCTGTTCCGCACTTGCAGCATAGCTGACCTTAAAGACCGGGGTCAGAATCTCATCCAAATGCCTATCAAGGTCACACGGCTGAATGTAATGTAGATGCACAGCGATCCCTCGTGCGTTTTACAGACGTTGACATTTTCCTAAACACTGAGGACACTTGATGGCCTTTTGTGCTGATACTGGGCCAGGATTCCCCCCCCAAACCCTGATGGTAAACAGTTCTGAAGAGAAAGTGAAACTGCTCGTTGCAGAACTCGACGTTGGCTGCCAAGTGGAGCACCTGCTGTGAAGCTGCCAAAAGGCGTTGACATTTCTAGCAGCGCTGCTAGCGTGGGCGAGAGGCTTCCTCCTCTCTCGGGCATGTGTCACAGGTTCTCAGCATCGCCTCGCAGTCAGGAGGAGTAACTGAAGAAGATCCCGCTGGGCCCAAAATACTCTTGCTTTTTAGTCTGTAGGGAGGGATGGCATTAAGGAATGACTCAGCGAATGTGAAGCTTCTTGTCAGTAACTCATTTTTCATTGCGGTTACAGGGTGAGATGTTGGAAAAACAGTGCCGGAACACTGGTTACTGATGAAGTTTGAGGGCAGTTTTCTTGAAGGAACTGGTCTAAGAGCATTCCGCTTTGGTTTCTGGAGATCTTCCTCGGGAAACTTGTTGTGCAAGGTGAACAAGTCTGTCAGAAATCAGAACTAGACCTGAAAATTAGACTGGATTGACGGTTCCCCAATCACCTTCCATCTGTTCTGTGAAATTCTTTGGAATTGCCCAGTTTTTATGAAATAACTATCATATATGCAGTACAACACTTAGATATGCTGTTCGAAGAAAATAATCAATGACTTGTGGTGTGATGAGGCCCAAAGCACGTCCCGAAGCGTTTTATTCCTCTTATACCATAGCTATTTGCCAGTGATGAGCAGTGTTAAAATTTTATTAATTGCCCTTTTTAACTGTTTGGACTTAAGTGCAACGCGTACAAGACAAGTTCGTTCCGGTTGTTAGGTATTCACTAGAAACAAGCTCTCATGTTACAGTGAAACTAGAAAACTGAAACTGGAGACTCCTTCCTTAAATGTTTCGCAAGCCCCCTCTAACGGATGTCAGAATGTTCTTTGTTAAACCACACGTTTTTAAAATAAAGTTTAAAAAAGACACGTTTTTAAAATCCGTGTATTAGACTTGGATCATGCCGCACAAGTCTCTCTGAATATGCTGTTACTATAGAAATGATAGCATACGAAAACTAGCCGCTCACCGATCAGGTTTCAGAATGTAGCGACACTGTGGTGTAGATTAGCGCTGGGCGATATGTCGAAAAATTATCGTCATCGCGAAACGACCAATCATATCATCAGCTAGCTGAATATCGCGAGCATCGCGATTTACCAGAAATATCAACTTCCTTGCAGAAATGAACAGAAATGATGCAGTTTTTACCCCTCATCAATACATCAAGGAAGAGTCTGTGAAATGTAGCACGATGCATAAAATTAGCTTCATAAATATTCAACTTATTTTATTGCAATCGTACTGGGTGCACAAGAGCTCGAGTGCCGCCTGGCTCCAGTGCTTGTCTCGGAACATTATTTTCATAGCATGATAAAAAATCCAGATAAATATTTTTTTTAATCGTGGAAACGTAGGTCATGTCGCCCAGCCCTAGTACTACGCAGTGTGGTTAATTTACTCCACGGTGCACTCAGAATACGCCTTGTAAACTGTCAAACCAAATAAGTTCGCCTGCAGTGTCGAGGCTGAATATTGATCGGGGTTAATTTTACCCCCACGTTGAGTTACTGGACTTTTCCTTGTTGTTGGAGTGGAACTCTTCAACGTATAGCCCTTGCACTTTTCGTGTGAAATTTAGAAACATGACTCGAGTGTACTGTAAATAATTTACATTAAAGTGCGTACACATGAGGAGGAGTGCTGTTATTCTTTGTGAATAGGTTGGAAACTTTCCAGGTCCACCGCCTGCAATCGTTTGTAGTTATAAAACGCATATATACGGACAGTCATCTGGTTTATAAAAGTGCTCATTTTCATTGCAAATTACTCCGCATTATCAGCAGCACCACGGCCAATATCGATCCAAAAACGCACCCCATGGGATGTCATGACACTTAAGGTCATTTGACAGCCAGCAGTTGCCCAGGCACGGTTTCCCGTTTTGCAGGGAATGCACATGTTGCAAATAACTATTGTGGCTGCGAAGGCTTGAGCAGATTTCTGCCTCCAGGCTGCCTCGAGGCCATCACACACTATGAATCCCTCAGCACTTCTCGAGCTCATAAATCATTCCTCTTTGGCCTCTCAGCAGATATGAACCTAACCGGACAAAATGAGACCCCGTTGCTTGTCGAGCTTGCTCATCTAGGATGTAAACATCCACAAACCATAGGCTTTATATGCTCTTGAATCTTAAAGCCCTTTTTTTTTTTTTTTTCTCCTGCCCTGTGCTCAGATTATCTCTACATCTGTGTGAAACCAGACCCACCCAGACCCATTTTTGGATGTCTCTGCAATCTGCCAGCCTATTAAACCTCTAAGTTCTTCATTACTCAGTCAGAGATGAACAGCAGTGTTTATTTATCAAAGGCTCGTTACCAAGTAACTAGTGTTGGTGTCGGGCCCCACGGGGAACATTTCACAGTTTAGCCTATTAGAGCGAGGCTCAGTCTGGCGTAATCAATCCTGCCTATTGATCAGCGGTCCGTCGGTCTGTCTCAGGTTTCCTGCCGGTTGCCACTCGATTTTCTCGTCAGATTGATTTTCTCGTCTGTTCGCGCCGCACGGCAGTCCTTCTGTTCCGACCTCACTTGTACTTGCCCCAGGTCATATCTGGCTGTTTGGGAACCAATAATCGTGATTGCTTAATCTTCATTTCAAGCCATAGGGTACGTCTCTTGGTGCATTGTTGGAAAAGATGTTCAGGTAAGCACGTAACCAGGAAGCAGCTCAAGCAAGGGGTTCATACAGAGGACGGATACGGATATCGTGCTGCAATAGTTATTGGCAAGAACGGATGATACAAGGACATACTATTCAGCCGCCAGACTTGACATTGACGGGCGGTCTAAGCCAGTTTATAAATCATGACACACACTCGCAATCCTGCCAAGATTTCTAGTTGGAATGGAATCAAATTGGTGTGACTCAGTCCTGCCCTTTTTCCTTGAAAGGTTTTGGCAGTTCGGTGGCTCCCGATCAGCGCAGCAAAAATTTTTCAACCTGTCTTGAGCCAGGAGAGCAAATCTGGCCATGCTGTCTGAGTTACTGGGATGGTATACTCATTCCCTCGTCGGTCAGAACGACGCCAGGCAAGCATTGTATGCGGATGAGGGGTGTCGGCGCTTTGCTTTGCATGAGGCCTTGTGCTTGTTCAGCATGAGCAGCAGGTCGAAAACTTTTAGAGGATGGCTCCATGTATATTCGAGGAAGCATGTGTTCTCTATTTACTCACTCTGAGTGGTAGCGGTCATGTCATAGTCATGTCAAGATGTACCTAGTGGTTGTGGAATCTGCCGAGACCAAACTGGAGTGGGGGGAGATTCTGGCAGTTTGAAAATCATTCTTCCATCCTAATCCTTGTTTCTTGTGTTGGGATACCTCACATGTTTTCTTGCTGAGATGATGGTCACTTTAACCCTGCTCTGGTTCCATGAAAAAAGTCACGTTCTTGGTACCATGGGGTCAGTTTGACCCCATGGTGAAAAACATGCTAAATGACCAGAATAACACCACTGTATAACAGTATTTTGTTTTCCTTGAAATAATATGGTATGACAATGTGTTATAAAATCCAAATAATATTACACAAAGCTTCATGTGTGAGTTTCTGCTTATTTCACCCCGCTGGAGGCAAAAATGTTACTGTTGGTGTTGGTTGCACAACTAATTTGGTTTTCTTGTCACTTGATCTGGGACAAATCTAGC
>JAQMCW010162513.1:0-11607 GCA_030068335.1 Chrysichthys cranchii | reverse complement strand
TATATATATATATCATATTGTATAAAAAACAACAGATATTGTTACAGTCGTCTTGCAAATCACTTAGCATACAAATTTACTTAAATCAGACAGAAATAAATTGGTCATGAATGTATACAATTCAAACAAGCTCTTCAGGTATTTAAGAGTGTAACAGTAAGTATATCACCTTTAACTTTATACTCAGCAAATATTAGATATATATAAAATATTCATGAGATAAGTAGTGTCCTTACCTTGTACTTAACCCTTTATTCTCATAGTAAGACTCAAAGAAACTCCTCCAGCTGATTTCAGTTTTTGATACAGTGAGTGAAATGTATGCAAAAACTGCTTTGGTATCAGGATTGGATCCATTGCATTTTAAGGAAAACCTGAAATCAAGCCAAAAAAATTTTATTTTATTAATAAATAAAATGTATTTATTTTCCAGTTATATTGGCAATGTAAGTGAGTTTGCATTGGGGTAAAAAGATTCTCACCTGCATTCATTTTTGCTGTTTTTCCTTACATTTAACTCTGAGCAAAGATCCAGTTCATAATTTTCTATTTCTGTATCCAAACTATGAATTAAAGAGGAAATATGCTGCACTTATTTGGAAACATTAGTCAGGGCAGCATTACGTAGCACTGATATACTGATTTTCAAACAAGGATAACATTTCTTTTAAATGTTGTAATCTGTCATGTTAAATGTCACCAAACTTTTCAGTACAGTTCATTCTAAAGTCAGTGTCTGTCTATGACAGTGAATGGTTATATGTAAGATTTGATGTACCTTAGCATTTACTTATAAATGAATGACATGATTCAAATACCAAAGCAACAGTCACTTTTACCTGACTGTCAAGCTTTTTGAGTCACTGGTACCTGAATGGACACTGGCCCCTTCATAGCCACCCTGGAAACTGCAGGACAGCATTGCATAGCATCAGCTAAGCCACATTCAAACAATTAATCTAAACATTTGAGATGCTGATTTTCTAAGAAGGTTTGCATTTCTTTGAAATGTTTTAATCTGTTGTGTTACATGTCACTAAACTTTTCAGTACAGTCCATTTGATTAAAAAGTAAATGTACTGTGTACTGTATACATTGTATAAACACACTTACAATAAACAGAATTAACATGATATGCATTTCTTGTTCAACTACTTATTAATAAATAACACATGATTCTGTTTCCAAAGCAATAGTCACTTTTACCTGACTTCTGTCGATCTGTTTGAGTCACTGCTATCTGAACCTTCACTGTCCCCTTCAGACTCACTGTGGAAACTGCAGGACAACATTACATAGCATCAGCTAAGCCACATTCAAACAACTAATCTAAACATCTGAGATGCTGCTTTTCTAACAAGGATTACATTTCTATGAAACATTTTAATCTGTTGTGTTAAATGTCACATTTTCCAGTACAGTCCATTGTACAGCATACATTGTATATGCATATTTACAATAAACAGAATTAAAACTATATGAATTTCTTGTTCAACTGCTTATTAACACATGATTCTGATACCAAAGCAATAATTATTTTTACCCGTCTTCTGTCGATCTGTTTGAGTCGCTGATATCTGACCCTTCACTGTCCCCATCATAGTAACCAAGAAAACTGCAGGACAGCATTGCATAGCATCAGCTAAGCCACATTAATACAATTAATCTAAACATTTGATATTTTATGTACCTTAGCAGTAGGTCTGAGTAAATAATAACTCAACCCAATAATATGAATGGTGGACACATACTTAGACATTCAGTATAGCTTAATCCATAAACATGATTCAGTGTAGAGGTAAACAGTATTTAAAAAGTGTTTATGATGCTTTTCTGAATCTGTTAAATGTTCTGGTTCAGGTAATTTAATTGGCAAATAAAATCTAGGTAGTAGTATCTTTGAGAAAGGGACCAAAAAATTCAAACATAAATTTTAAACATTAAAATCAACATAGCACTACACATATATTACTAAATTTAAATGCTGCATTCATTAATCCGGATTCTTTTTTATTAATAGGATGCCCTAGGCTATCTGCTGTATGGTATCAAAGTACTATTTTATAGGCTAGAGGCCAATTATTGTGAGTGAAATCCAGATTGTGAAATGACAATATTGTTACCATTGCTAGCACTATTCATGTCTATCAACCTTGATATATATTCAATACTCATGCATTAGGAAACTTTAACTTTTTATTTCTATAGTAGTTTGGAGTCTAATACATTGGATGCTCAACATATTTTGTCCATAAAATCTAATTTATTAGTCTGCCTTTTCAATAATACAATGATAACCTATATGGTTTATATGCATATAATTACATAACAGTATACAGTTGTGCTCATAAATTTACATACCCTGGCAGAACTTGTGCAATATCGGCCATTTATTAGAAAATAGCCAAAATTTTCTCTTTCATTCAGAGTTAGTGGTTGGGCAAAGCCATTTATTATCACACAATCATGTTTGTTTTGTTTTAATTGCAATGACAAGTGGAAGCACCCAAATGGCCTTCATCAAAAGTTTACATACCCTTGAAGTTTTAGCTTGATAATATACACATAAATTGACATACACAGGTCAATTAGATCTATTAAGGGTAATTGTCCACACGTGTGACTTGTCTGCTTGTGTGAAAGCAGAGGCGTGCTCATGCGCCGCTTGGTGGTGGTAGAGCAAGGTCGGAGATTGGGAGTGGTCAGTGAGTACACCTGGGGATCATTAAGCCTGTGTCTTTTTATGCCCAACAGGGAGCGGTGGAGAGGGAGACGCTGGAGGAGTTGTGTTAGGTGTGTCTCTGATAATTTATTATTTTGTGCTGAAAAGCAAAAATAAAAACCTGAGAATTCACCCCTACCTGTGTGTGTCTCGACTAGAGCATGGATACCCAACCCGAACCCACCGGGGCCCGACGGGTCCAGCCGGGTTCAGACAAATATTTTGAAATGTTAGTCGGGTTCGGTCACGTCGGCACAAAAACGTTTGATATTTAAAACAGTAAAGTTACTTTTTGTTCATTAAAAAAATACAGTAGGGTTAGGCTACTTGGCTAGGCCACACTGGATCTTTTGCTTTGTTCCTGTGCGCGGGTATTTATTTCCGTAGCTGTGACAAACCAATGTTTCATCCAGTAGCCTAATAAGCATCATGGAAGATGTGAAAAAGAAATTGTTATCGGGAGAATTTAAAGCAACAGAATATCAAAGAATTTAATTTACAACTGAATTTTTCTTGTACCGTGTGCGTTTGTGACCTGTGACTACAATCATTGAGAATGTCTTTTCTTTTAACAGTTGTTTAATAAAGGCAGGGTACACAAGCTACACAGTTTTTTTTTTTACCTAAGAGAGGATCATTATAATCACTTAGCAGCGCCTGTTTCAGCCAAACATTAAAATTCCAATTGGGTTCACGTTGGGTTCGGACAGAAACATATAAATGCATGTCGGGTTCAGGTCAGGTTCGGTCACTGCTCTGTTGGAGTCGGGTCAGGTTCGGACAGAAATAAGAGGCCCGAACAGCACTCTAATCTCAACTGCCTCATGCCCGTGACCAGGGACTGTCACAGTGGTGCCAAAACCCAGGAAATAAGCTGCCAAGGAGCACTCTCCATTGGATGCCTCCCCATTCACCAGCCTGGTACAGATGCTTGCTGCCTCCTGCCAGGCTCAACATCAGGAGCTGCTTGCTGCAGGAACAGGAGCAGCACTTTCAGGCACTGCTCCAGAGCCAGGTCCAGGATAGCACAGTGGTTTGGAACCTGCTGAAGACCGCGAGCACTCCCGGCGGGAGCAGTGGGATGGCACCACAGGTCGTTCCTGGTTCTGTATGAACAGACGGTGGGGCTGTAGGGGTGTCCCGAGGACCAGTGGCCGGCACGACTACTGCCACTCCTTTCGGGGGAGGCCCAACTGGCGGCTAAGCAACTACGAACAGCTGTCACATGCCGTCCTGCAGCGGTGAAAGCTGATGCTGGAGGAGATCGGCAAACCCTTCGCCTTCGCGCAACAGTCCCTGGACGAGTGTTGGCGTGAGTTCAAAATCTGCTGCACATTCCATTTCAGTCCCCTGTGGAGACCACCTCTCACGCTCGCAGCTCACACAAGTGGCCTAGTTGCAATGAGAAGTCTCGGACATGTTAACGCCTCTTCGCCGCACACACCTCATGGACCACGACATAGAAATCTCCCTGGGCATAGTAGCTCCATTGAGCTTGCATCAATTTGTCACATTTCCATTCGGCTTATTCGGGGCACCGGCTACGTTTCAGAGCCTCATGGACAAAGTCCTCCGCCCTCACGGTGCCTATGCCGCGGCCTACTTGGATGACATAATCATCTACAGTAACAACTTGTTGCGGCACCTAGAGCACCTGAGGGCGGTCCTGGGGTGCTGTGGTGTGGTCGAGCGCCGCCTGCTGGTGGGGGAGTGAGTTCAGAGACCAAGAGTGGTGAGTGAGAACACCTGGGGATCATTAACCCTGTGTCTCTTTATGCCCGACAGGGAGTGGTGGAGAGGGAGATGCTGGAGGAGACATGTTGGGCGTGTTGTGTGTCTCTGATGGTTTATTATTTTGTGCTGGAAAGCAAAAATAAATCCCTGAGATTTCACCCCTATCTGTGTGTGTCTCGACTGCCTCATTCCCATGACCAGGGACTGTCACAGCTTGTAATTAGTCTTTGTGTATAAAAAGTCCCGGAGATTCTGAGCTCTTAACAGTCACCTACACATTTCAGCCATGGGGAAAGCAAAATAACTGTCAAAGGACCTGAGAGAAAATGATGTTCAACTTTATAAAACAGGAAAAGGATATAAAAACATATCCAAAGAGTTGAGAATGCCAATCCCCAGTGTTCAAACTCTCATGAAGAAGTGGAAATTGAGGAGTTCTGTTGACACCAAGCCACGGTCAGGCAGACCAACAAAAATTTCAGTGAGAGCACCCAGGAGAATTGTTTGGGATGCAAAGAAAAGCCACAAATAATTTAAACTGACATCCAGGCTGGATGTTACATGTTAGATGCACAATAAGGAGGCACTTGAAGAAAAATGGGCTGCCTGCTCGAGTTGCCAGAAGAAAGCCATTACTTTGCAAATGTCTCAAAATAGGCTGCTTGAAATATGCAAAACAGAACCTAGACAAGCATCAGATCTTCTGGAAGCATCAGATCTTTTGGTTCTGACTTTATGGTCACAACCATAGATGCTACGTTTGAAAAGGAGCCAAGGAGGCCTATGATGAAAAGTACAGCATCCCTAGTGTACACAGTACTGAGATCTAAGGGTATGCATACTTTTGAACACGGACGATCTCAGTATTTTCTAAATTATTATGTTTTCTTTAATGATTGTGTTATTTTGAGATGTTTCATGGTTTAATGTGAATCCCACTAAAAATAAAAGAGATGTTTTTAACTGATTACTCATGCATTCCTTACAGAATGGTACACATTTTACAAAATCTGCCAGGGTATGTAAATTTACGAGCACAACTGTATCTTTACTAAAATATCTACTTTTGATATGGCACGACCTGGATGCAATTTATATGGCATGGATTTAAAATAAATACACAAACAAACAAAAACATATACAAGTATATGCATAGTTTTTATTGGATTTTTAAAAATCTTACCTAAAGCACAAAATATTTTTATGTAATTATTAATTAATTAGTTTTAGTCACCAAATCATAAAACTGGATGCCTAACAAGACATCTTGTGTAATCGTGTGTTGTAAGCAGTTTTAATTATGGAGTAGTCACAAGGTAATGAGCCAAAATTCAGATTATTATGTTCATGACAATCAGCAAATGTTTTCATATTTAGGAAAGAAGAATACACAGTTAAGCTTAACTTAGAGCGTAGCTTATCTTAGGTAGGATGGGAAGGGAGGTACACTGTCTATCAGGGTAAGTGCCCTTATAGAAAACATTGTCACCTGCCCTACATCAATACATTATTTCTTAGACTAATAATGAATTAACTGTCTTAGTCTAATTGAGGGGGAATGCTAGTACCTTTCTGAGTCTTCACTGTTATTCTTCTGCCTTGACAGGATAACACTAATTCAAAGGACAGTCACAAAAAACAAAGTAAAAACGGTGCTGAAGTGCAGAAATTTTGTCAGAAAGACTTGATATATAATTCAAACTTATGAAGACAGAATTGCAAGATATGCATTACAGTATAAGTTTAAATTAAAAATATTTTGAACCATTATTACTGATATATAATATAGTACAAGTTTAAACTAATTATGTTTTAAAGCTTTATTACAGAAAGGTTGCACACTCACTCAATCTTACGCAGACTGGAAGAGGTCTGAACAAGGTGCAGAATACTCAAAGTACCATTAACTGTCAAAAATCTTAATGCCAGCTCTAGCTCTTTCAGAGCAGGAATGGTGTTCATGGGAGATAACATATCAGCAATAGACTGATCATACTCTGGACAACTGCAATATGTAGGAACAACACAACACACAGAAAGCACATTAGATCAATGGTAACCAAATGAAAAAACTATAGTATTGTTAATTGTTTGTTTACTTAGCATTTGTATGTATATGAGGATGCAATGTCACTCACAGCTCTGTCATTGCTTTAAGCTGGTTGTAATGATGGAAGAATGTTGCCCAAGAATCACTGTAGAAATTGGTGTGGTTTGTCATGGTGAGACTGATACAGGGCAGCACTCTGTGAACATCACCTTTAGGTTCTGGCCTGTTTTAAATGGAAGAATTAAAAGAATATATTTTTTTAGTTATCCAATTAGAGTCTATGTAGCCTGAATTTGCTGACTTGAAACAATGAAGGTGTTTAAGATCATTTAATTTTTTTTTTGTTCAGAATCATTTTTGTCATGTAGAAATCTCATGTGTCTAAAACAAACTTTTCAGGAAATTTTTAAAAACTTGATTTTTTAAAATAGCTGAATAGCCTTGTGTTGCCACAGTTGGTCTTGTGTATTTATGTGGTCAAATACTGTGTTATTCTTTTATTCTATTTTCTAGTACTAGGGAATGTCAAGATATGTGTTTTGTCTGTCATTAGAACAGCTGCATCTAGTAATCACAGACTAGCTTATTGCATGTCGTTTTAAATGCATAATGCAAAGCCTATTGCACACAATGTTTCTGCAAGTTATTAAGCAAGTTAACTTGGTTGGAAGGCTGCTTTGACTCTTGTTGATGCAACCCACCCAAACTCATGATATTTTCTAGTAAGATTAGCCACAAGTTATGGGTCGACTCACGCATCACTACTTAATTGCGCTCCAACCTACCATCGTTTGACTGCACTATTCTCTGCTCCCACATGTCTGAGGCCTCAAAATCTATAATCCCATTTTGATTCCCCTAGGGACACTATGGAAAATGGAAAATCTTTACTTATTTAAGCAAGACAATGCCAAACCCAATTCTGCAAATATTCCAGTAGCATGGCTTTATAGTAGAGTCTGGGTGCTAAACTGGCCTGTCTGCAGTCAAGACCTGTCATCCATAAAACATTTGGTGCCTTATGGACTAAAACATATGGCAAAGGATACCCTGAACTCTTGAACAGATAAAATTGTGTATCAGGCAAGAATTTGACAATAGTTCCCTTTCAAAACTTTAGCAACTGGTCTTCTCAGTTCCCAAACATTTAAAGAGTGCTGTTAAAAGAAGAGGTGACCCAGCACAGTGGCAAACATGCCCCTGTCAACATTTTTAAACATGTGTTGGTGGCATCAAATTCACAATCAGCATTTATTTTACATAAGACAAAATTTTTCAGATTAAATTTGGGTTTACATGATTTGCAAATCATTGCATTCTGTTTTTATATTTGTAAAATATTTTATAGACTTAGTGCTTTCTGAATAAAGAAAATGTTGCTGTAATAAAGAATTTAACTTATTCAAACAACCAGTTATTTATTTATTTAGGCCGACATCATTAACAATCAGAGAGCCCAAACAACTCTGTGTGCTGCACTTCATTCAGAAGTAGGCTGTCTTAGGCTTATTAGCTTCTGTGGTCCCCATTTGGGGATCATATAATGAATGGCATAAAAAATAGATGGCATGTGCCATGATCCCCATTTGGGACTTTAGATGTAAATTAATAGAAATACATGAAAACTTTTAGAAAAAACATTTGGCAGTTAATAGGTTAACTTTTTATTTTAAATAAAAGATGTCAACTTTAAAAATAACAAATTCAATTTTAAATGTCATGTTCACTTCCACACGGGACATTGTTGCACCCGTTTCACCTGTACATACAAACACAGCCTCCAGTTCCCATGAACACACACACACACACACACAGGTTAACCCTGGGTTTTCCGTCCTAGGAAGGTGGTTAACTTCTTACTGGGGTACATCTCCATGGTAACTTATGCTGAACGGCTAACCTGCTCCACAGCAGCTTATGTTCTAGATAAGAGATCAGCGCTTATAAAAGCCCCGCCCTCCGACCAATCAGTTCTTCTGAAAATGGCTCGTCCTTTTATTGAAGATCCCATAGAGGTCGGTGCACAGATTGTGGGAGGGTCTCTGAGGAGGGCGAGGGTTTTTAGAGACAGGAAGGACCCTCTGGCCTTTCCCGATGAATATTTATTGGAACGCTACAGATTTTCGTCCGCGTCACTTGTATATCTGTGTGATCTCCCCGAACTGCAAATTGCCCATGCAACACAACACAGTCAAGCCCTTACTGTCCTTCAGACAGTATGCATTGTGCTGCATTTTTTTGCGAGTGGGTCATTCATGTATTCAGTGGGTGACGCTGAAAATCTCAGCAAGAATTATTATTAAGAATTATTTTTTTTATTTATTTATTTTTATTAAATTTTAATTAATAATATATATATACACCGGTGTGTGTGTGTGTGTATATATATATATATATATATATAATCAGCCAGCACACTGTGAAACTTACATATAGCCGTGGTAATCACTGTAGTTCAACTCACAGCACCCAACAGACATTATGCAACTTTGCTTAGAAATCCTGAGGGAGAGAGAAAGAGAGATGCGTTCAAATACTCAAGTGTTGTTAAATGAATTTTGAATAGATAGGGCAGTAGGAAACTTTATTTTGAACCATTTATAATGTACATATCTAAGAGAAGTAAGTTGTTGTTGTCATTGTTATTCTTTAATGTGAAATACTAAAGGCATATGATATTAAAAATAATCAAGGTCAGAAGAATTATCTTTAAAAAAAAAAAAAACTAAATCCTAACCAATTAGGTCCATCTCTGATCATTTCCAGAGTTTCACCTCCACTGCCCACATTCAATCTGCCATATAGAGTAAGACAAACAAATTCATAACAGGATACAGATATTTATTTTATATCCAACATATTTAGATTATGAACAAAGAATGATCATACGTAATGCAGGTTAGACTAGAACAGGCCTGGAGCAAATGGATCACTTCAGCTGCCCAGTTCTCATGTAAGCTGTCCACATGCATACCAAGACTTGTCAGAGACGGCACAGACTGGAGTAGTGACAAGAGGGACTTCATTTGCTCATCCAAGAAGAAATATGTTCTGCAAAAACAAATAAAACAAACAAGCAAACACATGTGTACATACAGATACATTCTCAATTAAGGAAGAGATGAGTTACAAAAAAAAAGATTGAAATTTGATTATTAAACAAATCAGGAATTAGTAAACTGCTCTGTATAAACAGCTATATAAACCTTAACCAACACTTTTTTTGCACACCTTTGTTTTGATTTCATCAGTTGATAAGTCGTTTTTAATAAAGCGTCCCAGTTAACAGTGACCCTCTCCATACATGGAAACGTCAGTGAGAGATACTGAAGCATTGATTTGGACTTCATCTTATGTGTATCCTGAAGCCTGCAACAAATTCATACAAAATTATTCCATTCAAATCTTTAACAGAATTTAATGTCTGCATGTAAAAAAAAATGTTCATTCATTATAACTTTCTCTTGCTTTTCCTACACATTCTTCACCGACAACATCCCTTTTCTGTTATCCCTTAAGTAACTTTGGTCAGGTTACAACTGCAGTTAATTACGTACAGTAATAATTAGGGCTGTTCTCCCTTCCTTACCGTGAGCTGTACTCGGTTAAAGTTATGGCTGCCATCAAATCACCCTCGCAACTGAAAAGGCAATTTATAAGTCCAATGAAAAAGGCAGAAGCAACATAACTTGTTTCTAGGACGAAGTAGAATAATGACAGTTCCAAACCATTGTGTACATAATATTCATTAGGTGGCTAAAAGTTTGTGTACACCTGACAATCATCCAACACCACCATCACCATTAACAAAGATTAACTAGCTAAGATTTAGTTTTTGACATTTTTTGTAAATGTTTGTAAAGATGTATGTGGGGGAAACGGCTTCTTACTGAGAATATTCTGAGGACAATGACAGAGAGCAGACATTCTCCTCATTGATATATTTGAGGCTATCCACTGTCAATCTAGCAAAGAAAGAAAAACAAAATTGAAACTGTTCAAGCAAAAATAACCACACAGTATTCTTATTGTATTATTATTATTATTATTATTATTATTATTATTATTATTATTATTATCTGGTGTCAAAGAACCAAAGGTGCTGTTACCCCTACTGTTATTGTTATTATTATTATTAGTAGTAGTAGTAGTAGTAGTAGTAGTGGTGGTATTAATATTAGTATTAGGAGTAGTAATAATAGCAGTCTCCAATAAAAGTGTGGCAAAACACCAAAACTAGAATGAGGCTTGTAAATTTCACCAACTACTAAGGCACATAAAATGACAAATGATGACCTGTAGATGGCACATTAGCATATGCATGAGAGAGTATCAAAAAGTAAAGACAATTTTTAAATTATGCAATGTAGAGCAGAGAGCAAAAGATGAAGCATGGAGTGGAGACGTCCATCTTCCTGAGTGACAAGAAAATCATGTTAATGTTCTTTTGGAACATGAAAGTCCCAAAATGAACTTAAACCTGCAATTCACAGCAAAAGAAGAGGAATTTTGTCCAAAACAGTCTCGCTGCAGCATGACAATAAAGCGACAACGGAGACAGTGCAACAGCTTGATTTCAAATATCTTATCGATTATCATGTCTTCAGTCCACTAAAGAAGGCGCTGCATGGTCGCAGATTCAACTCTGATTATGAAGTAGAGGAGGCGGTGCTCATCTGGCTTTAGGAGCAGCATCTGTCTGAATACAGAAACTAGCTGAACAATACAACACATGCTTTGTCTTGCATGTGGAAAAGTCATGTGTTCAATTTCACATAGTTACTTCTATTAAAATCTTTAAATGCGTTTTGGGGCAGCACGGTGGCTGAGTGGTTAGCACGGTCACCTCACAGCGAGAAGGTCCTGGGTTCAAGCCCCAGGTTTAGCACAGGTGCCTTTCTGGGCAAGGTTTGCATGTTCACCCCATGTTCGTGTGGGTTTCCTTCCACAGTCCAAAGACATGCATAGAGGGGATTAAGCTAATTGGCTTCTCTAAATTGCCCGTAGGTGTGAATGGTTGTAGTCTCTGTGTGTTGTCATGCGGTGGATTGGTGACCTGCCCAGGGTGTGTCCCGCCTCTCACCTGATGTCAGCTGGGATT
>JAQMCW010162504.1:0-11607 GCA_030068335.1 Chrysichthys cranchii | reverse complement strand
TATATATGTGTGTGTGTGTGTGTGTGTGTGTGCTGCACAGTCAGATGAGTTGGTGTTGCGCTGTTGCTTGGCTGTCCCTCTCCAGCAGAAGCTGTGTTTGGCTGCAGATGGGTTCGGAGGCCGACTGTGTTTCCTCGAGTCCACTTCAAACACCAAGGTGAAACACACACACTTTACCTCAACACACCTAGTCAGCCTGCTCACCTGCTCCTTAAGTACTTTTAGAAACTCACCTGAGTGTTCACTTTTTATCAGTGAAGGTACTAACAAAAGTATTAACTGAAAAAAGGTGCTAACAAAGGTACAAGGAGTTTCCATGAAGCCTAATTACGCACCATAAATGAGTTTTAAGGGCGGCGCGGTGGTGTGGTGGTTCGCACTGTCGCCTCACAGCGAAAAGGTCCTGGGTTCGATCCCTGGGGTCGTCCTGTGCGCCTTTCTGTGTGGAGTTTGCATGTTCTCCCAGTGTTGATGTGGGTTTCCTCCGGGTACTTCGGTTTCCTCCCACTGTCCAAAGACATTCACAGAGGGGATTAGGCTGATTGGTGACTCTAAATTGGTTGTAGGTGTGAATGTGAGTGTGAATGGTTGTCTGTCTCTGTGTGTCGCCCTGCACTGGATCGCTGACTTGCCCAGGGTGTAACCCCGCCTCTCGCCTGAAGTCAGTTGGGATTGGCTCCAGGTTCCCCCCGCGACCCTGAACGGGATTAAGCGTCAGAAGATGAGAGTGACAAAGATAATGCGCTTTAAAAATCCAAAGCGTTCCTAATTCCTAATTTCACATAAAACCATACGATGAGAAAAAAGTGGAACTCATTTAGAAAGCTAGAACTATTGACCATCCAAAGAAACCCCCCAAGCAATCCTAAGGTGTGTGTGTTTTCCTCCTCAGAATGTTCCGGCGGACCTGTCGCTGTGTGTGTTTGTGCTGGATAGGTGTGTGTCGGTCCGAGCTCTGCAGGAAATGCTCGCCAACCATGAGGACCCACACATGGAGGTGAGGAGGACCAGAGCTTTGCTTTCTGACTGATTATAAATATTCATGCACAAAGGTTACAAGGTCACAGTCCGCTCCTACGAACCATTTCGATTTCCTCATTCAGCCAAATCCAATTCAGTTGATAGTTACACTTAATATTGTGGAACATCTGTCCAACAATTTACTTCCTGGTTTTCCTTCTTTTATAGCAGCTCTAAATAGTTTCCTCACTGGACTCCCCTTTAGGTTAACAAGATAAAAAAAAAACATAGCTTGTCACATTACAACTTCTCTGTCCTGAAAATCGTCAGGAATCTGACACTGGAGACTCCTTCCGTAAATGCATAATGATGTTCTCCTACATTCCTGGGACGTTCCGGGAACCAAAAGTTCTTAGCTGGGTGCTCTAATGTGGTATCAGTCTCCCTAAACTTCTGATATTTGTCTTCTTTCGGGTTAAACAAATGTTAGTTTATAGTTCACTCCAGGTTAACCAAACTGGAACATTCTGCAAAGGTTCTCCAAAAGTTCCCTCATTACAAAAGTTAGGAGAACATTAGGAGAACATTCCATAAACCCAAACATGCAACCAAAAACTAATGTTATGTTTACATAAGACAAACTTTCCTTTGGTAAACCACAGGACAACCAAACAAACCTAGATGGAACGTTCCCATGACAAAAAAAATAACATTCCTGGGATGTTCTGGGAACCAAAAGTTCTTAGCTGGGTTCTCTAATGTGCTGTCAATCTCCCTAAACTTCTGATATTTGTCTTCTTTCAGTCAGCTGAGACTGCTGGCCATCGCACTCTCCTCTACGGCCAGGCGCTGCTGCTCAGACACGCCCACAGCCACATGGTAGGCCAATCCCTGCGCCCAAGACATTTTACTGCATTCTGATTGGTTGCTGGATCCTGAGCTGTAGTAGTTTAATATTCTGTTTGTTTATTTATTTGTTTGTTTGTTTATTTATTTATTATTTTCCAGTTCCTGAGCTGTCTGACATCCTCAGGGCTCTCGGCTGATAAGCTGGCGTTTGATGTCGGCCTTCAGGAGGATGTAGCAGGTAACACCATCCCTAAATGTGTGCATACGGGAAAACAATCACTCACAGGGCCGTATATAAGTACTGTATTTACCCTGTTTGAACTTTTCCATATTTATAGTACTACAACCTGGAACTTAACCCTGGAGCACCTCTGGGGTCATATTTGACCCTAACTTTTATTTCACTCCTATATTCAACCCATTCATTGGTTGATGGACGTCCCAGGAGGTCTCATAAGGACCATTTCATAACATGTAGTAGGAAAGGGTACATTTAAAAAAAAAAAAACCTTTGTCTTTGGGTTCTCTGAGTCTGGATCATCATTTTATCCAGTGGAGATATTTTTGCTATGATGATAAGGTGGTCTGGGTTTTCCAGGGTTAAATGGCCTTAAATGGGATTATATGCCATGAGTGAGCACCAAATCACCTGTAGTACTGAAATGGGTGAAAAGCAATGAAACACGGTGTTGGTGGCATTACGCTGAGAGTTACTCTTAGCCTCTTCTTTCAATCGTTACCTGGTTGCTGAATTTTGGCTCAATGCTAGGTAAAGACGTTGCTGTGCCATGCTTTTTGCATGACTTCACTTAAATAATGTGGATTTAATGTCAGGCTACATGATGCTCAAAAGTTTGGATCCTTTTTTCCCCTAAACAACCAAAACTCTTTCCAGAACCTTTGATAGCACTTTGGTTTCTTGTGATGCTGTTTGTTTAGGACCAGGGGTATTTCTGGTGAGCTCGTGTGACACTTTTAGTGCACACAGGTGAAATAAATTCATCTAATTCATCGACAGAGTAAGCCTCAGAGAGCCGGATGTGTTTGCAGGTGAGACGTGTTGGTGGACGGTGCACCCTGCTTCCAAGCAGAGGTCGGAGGGGGAGAAGGTCCGAGTGGGTGATGACCTCATCTTCGTCAGCGTTTCCTCTGAGAGATACCTGGTAGCTCAGCTGGTTAAATCTGTCTTTCCTCTTAACCTGGGGTTAGAGGGAGTTTTTTAGGTGAATTGTCAGTATGAATTTCAGCGTAATGCTCTCTCTTTCCAGCATGTCTCGTGGGGTTCTGGTGTGTATGAGGAGCATAGAAATATGAGCGTGGACGCAGCTTTCCAACACACTCTGTGGAGCGTGGCTCCCGTTTCATCTCGCGCCACTCAAGCTCAAGGTTTGGTTAATTTCTCCTCCCATCGCATCTCTCTTTTCAGTGACTTAAAATGTGAATTTTCTGCAACTCAAATAAAACCATATCGCCCCTTTGATACTCTCCAAAACTGCTAAAAGTGGTTTGATGTGGCTATTTTCTGCTTAAAGATTTCAGTGTTTGTAAAATTTTGTTTTCAATCTCAGGTAAAAAAAAAAATGAAACAAAAGGACAAAATAAAATCATGCCATTTTTTGGCTGATATTTGACCTGTGATATTTTCAGCAATTATGTTACAATTATACAATTATATTCTGTCAGATATGTAGGGTGTGGGCGGGCACATGCGCAGGCTGAAGTCAGACGTAAAATCCATGATAGTGTTTATGGAACACCACGGCAAAGGTACAAAAATGGCAGGCAAAACTCAGAAACTAGGGCAGGCAAGGTAAACCGATCAGCGAGCCACTTAGCACAGGGAAAGACAAAAATCGCAGATAACTATAACAGGAACAAGGTCAAAGCCAGAAAAGACACATGGAATATAACAGGCTTGGCAATGGAGACTCACGCTATGAGGCAAACAATGCGTCGCACACATTCACACAATGCTTCTCATGCCTGAGAGAGTCTCTTTAACCCTTTCGGTGCTTTTTTTTACTTTGCCCCTAGTGCTGAATATTTTGTGCGTAAATCCGTGTCGTCGCTTTGACTCTGCAGCAGTAGAAACTGTTGAGGTGGTGTTATCTTTACGTGATGCGGCAGAACGAGTGGGAGCTTGACGAGTTTTTCCCCTTGTAGACGGCTCTGCAGGGTCAGGTTCAAGATCGCTAGAAGCCCTCGCAGTTTCAGTTTCACTCTCGCTATCCATCTCCGCATCGTCAAAATCATCATCAGACAGGTCAGATATCTCATCCAGCACTAATTTTAGAACCTCCTCCTTGCTACACTTTCCTTTCTGTGGCATTTTTACTGTGTATCGTAATATAACTCGTCAACACCGTGCTCCAGATGGTACTCTGACACACAACAGGAACAGCATAGTACTAAAAATTACCTCAAGTCTCGCCGCCTAGCGAGTACAACTGAACTATTTAATTTTGTTGACTTTTGTGGACGTGTATGCATGGCTGTAGCACCAAACCCCTACATGTCGACTTTAGTCGACTCCCGCACCGAAAGGATTAAAGTCCGTGTCATTAGTCCAAATGTGGAACACCTGTGGGAACCCACATGACGCAGGAGCAGTTCTTCAAAGTGCACCGCTATCGGGGTTTCTCGAAAGGAAAAGGGAGCTCCGCGAGGGCAGATTCATGACATATTCGTTCTTTCTTTCTTTCTTTTTTTTTTTAAATTTACAACATTTTTATTTTTATTTTTTTAAAAAAAAGGTCATAGCGTTTGTAGAAATGTCTCTGAGAAACAATCTAGACTAATCTTACTATAAGTTAAATTTTGACAAAAACTGATGTCGACAATGTTATTTTGGTTTTTGGTGTATGAACTATTTTAGCTGTGTGAAATTTATCACTATTATTATTATTATTATTATTATTATTATTATTATTATTGTTATTATTATTCATTTAACTCCATTGTCCTAGCGTCCAGCTGCAGCTCTGACTAAATACGACATTTTGGACAGGAACTACTTTAGCATTAGCATTAGCTCTGTTATTTGACCTGCAGGTCACCTCAGGGGAGGAGACTGTCTACGTCTCCTACATGGCCACACGGATGAGTGTTTGACCGTTCCGCCTGCCGGACACGCAGAGGACGAGCGCAGGTCAGTGACCAAGGCTCCTATAAATGATGGGTATTTTGCCTTTAGCCATGGAGTGCACTGGAGTATGCACATCTTACAGCAGGTTGTACATGTATAACTGAGTATGCGACAAATAAGCATCTTGAATCTTCAGCCTTGTATCTGATATGACAGATTGGTTAGAAACAAAGGATTCCTCAAAATTTTTAAATAAGTTAAACAGTTGGGGGAGAAGTGGTGGTGGTGGTGCTGGTGGTGGGGGGGTGTTGGGTGCTGTTAATGAAAAATAATCAACAATAGGGTGGGGTGATGGAGTAAAGTATCCGTTTCTACCCTGAAATTGATTTTTTTTTTTTTAAGTATTTTTGGATATATCGTGGGGAGTACAGTGGTGTCGCCTCACAGGAAGAAGGTCCTGGGTTCGATCCCCGGGGTCGACCTGGGCACCTTTCTGTGTGGAGTTTGGATGTTCTCCCTGTGTTCGTGTGGGTTTCCTCCAAGTACTCTGGTTTCCTCCCACAGTCCAAAGACATGCACGGAGGGGATTAGGCTAACTGGCTACTCTAAACTGCCCGTAGGTGTGAATGTGAGTGTGAATGGTTTTCTGTCTCTGTGTGTCGCCCTGCGCTGGATTGGTGACCTGCCCAGGGTGTAACCCCGCCTCCTGCCCAAAGTCAGTTGGGATTGGCTCCAGCTTCCCCTCGCGACCCCGAACAGGATTAAGCGCCAGAAGATGAGTCATGAGACATTGTTCAATTATATCCCAGTCAACAATTACTATTTTTATTCATTAAAGAATACCAAGATGTATATTTGATTTGATTAGCAGCACAATGTCTCTATCTGTGTTAGTGCCCCATCTGGATTAGGATTTAAACACCAAGTGGGTGTGGCTTAAACTGGACGTGTTTGGTTTTTACTCTCAGAACTGCTGTTACGAACAAAGAATCAACGTCTTCTGACCAATCGGAATCAAGAGATCACCCATGGTGTAATATGCGATGACTAAAAAGCATTTGTTTATTTTCTGTCCAACACTTTGTCATCCCCTCCTCAATCCTTTCCTTTCAGATCTGTTCATTTCGAAGCCGGCTGTGTCTCGTCTCAGGCTCGCTCTCTGTGGAGGATCGAGATGTTGCGTGTGTCGTAAGTACAGCGGATACAGTACAGGCCAAATGTCTGAGTTCACCGTCAAGAACTGCTTAGTTTCTTAGTACATT
Source organism: Chrysichthys cranchii (assembly GCA_030068335.1). Classification (NCBI taxonomy): domain Eukaryota; kingdom Metazoa; phylum Chordata; class Actinopteri; order Siluriformes; family Claroteidae; genus Chrysichthys; species Chrysichthys cranchii. Next base: position 5,451 of record JAQMCW010162504.1, on the reverse strand, counting down.
ACATAACATTATCATCATTTGGCAGATGCCCTTATCCAGAGCAACTTACATTTTCATCTCATTTACACATCTGAGCATTTGAGGTTAAGGGCCTTGCTCAAGGACCCAACAGTGGTAGCTTAGCAGTGCTTGGATTTGAACTCCCAACCGTCCGATCAGTAGTCCAATGTCTTAACCCCCTGAGATACCCCCTGCCCCAGCAGGTATGATTAGTATTTAATCATTAATACTCTATTAATATAGCACGCTGTTAAAAACTAATAACTAAATAGTATACAGTGAGTAAGCGGTTAATTAGAAAGACATAAAGAAAACATTTGCAAACATATAGCGAGGTGAATTTTGTGTCGAATTCGTAGAAACATCACATTTACATCGAGTACCGTAATGTGCTGGGTACTATACTAGCATGGCTAGCTATAATTTTTGCTTCCCAGAATGTTCCAGGAACATTACGTGTTTGGTTACAGGAACGTTCCCTGAAGATTTGTTTGGTTGTCCTGTGGTTTGCCAAGAAAGTTTGTTTTATGTAAATATATATAACCTTAGTCTTTGGTTGTATGTTTTGGTTTATGAAACATTCTTCAAACATTCTCCTAACGTTTGTAATATGGAAACCGTTGGCGAACCTATGCTGAACCTTCCCCTTTGGTTGTGTTACTGGTCCTCTAACATTAACCTGGAGAGAACGTTCTCAATGTTGACAAAAGGTTTATGTAAAACTAACCACAGGAGAACCATAGCCAAGCGTTAGTGTCGAACCATAACCAAATGTAATGTCAGTTGAGCGTTTTGTGTTAGCTGGGCAGCTTTCTGGCTGAAGAGGAACCCGATGTGGTCTTCTGCTAATGTAGTCCATCAACTTCAAGGCTGGAAGTGTTGTGTCTCCTGAGGTGCTTTTCTGCTCACCACAGCTGCCTTGAGGAGTTATCTGGGGTCCTGTAACTGTTCTCAGGAACATTGTTCAAGGAGTAATAGGTGCTGTTTAGAGCGTCCTGGCGCCTTTAAGGTGAGAAGTCAGAACTCAGGTGAATCACCTCTGTGCATTCAAGCTCTAAAGTGGGAAAAATCATGGACACCTTCATGTTTGACTTTTCTCAGCATCAGGCTAGTCAGATAACTGTGATTACTGATGTTTATTTTCCTCCTGAAAATTGTGAACTGTAGAGTCTGGGTTACAGATGTGACAGGTGAATATGGCTGTATCCTGGCTGATCTACAGCAGATATATGTACATACAGTATAATGAATTTAAAGGGAAGATGTGCTGCTTTGTTTACTTTTGATGCTGTGAGCAGTTAGGTTGATTAGATGGCACCTGCTGAACCCGGGGGTTGACGAGACCTTCCAGAGCTTTTGGTTTGGAGATTTCTTCAAATGCAGCATCATTTATGGGCCAGAAAATGTAATCCTGAAACCAAGCAAAACATACAAACAAACAACAACAACAACAACAACAAAAGCCAGAATTACTGGATGGCAGGATTCCAAACTTAAAAATCAATCTTGGATTGAAGTAAAAATAAAAAAAAATCATACAACACAATGCAAGTTTTTTTTTGGTTTGATCCAAAATGTTTTGTTATTTTTTAATCGTATTTTTATTATTAGGCCTGCGAACATTTTTAGAAATTACAGACTGCACCTTTAATATTTTTTTCCTCTCACTACACTTCTACTAAAGAAATAATAAATATATAATATTTACATACAGTATAAATATATTGTAACATTATATATATATATATATATATATATACTGTATATAGTAGAATATAATAATAGCCCTAACTCAATCTGGTTAAATTACAAGCTTGATTAACCTCCTTATGCTATATACAGTATATTGGTATTGTGTGTGTGTATGTTTGTAGCTGGAGTGGGAGCCACATTCGCTGGGCGGAGCCATTCCGCCTGTATCATGTGACCACCGGAAAATACCTCGGCCTGAGTCCGGACCGTGGCCTGCTGCTACTGGACAGGGAGCACGCTGACGTCAAATCCGCCGCCTTCTGTCTCCGCCCAACAAAGGTCATGTGACAGCTAGCTTAGAGTTTTGCTTCATATTTGAGGAATTCACAGTGAGCTGTATGTAAAGGTACAAGTTCGACCGAGGTTCAATGGTTACGTCGAAGATTACGTGTCTATACCAATGCCTTTAAGACTGAAAAAAAAAAATAATCAGGGATAGAAAATACGGACTAAAGGAGGAGATATGTAACATTAGAGAGAAAGCCAATTTAAAAATGAAAAATAAAAAACTCCGAGGATGATCAAGGAATGAGAAGACAGCAAATGCTGTAATGAACTAAACATCTTAAAGTTTCACCTTTTTGCTCAAAAAAACTCAATTTGACCATTTTTAAAAATCATTTTGAATGTTTTTGCTAGACTTCAGCAGCAGTGAGAGCGAACATATTTTCTCATGGGGAGAATGGTGAAAACCCTCTTAGCTCGTACGTACTAAAACATGACGACCTGATACCGATACCCTGATACCCCATCTATGTATTTCTCCAGGACGCAGGACAAGAATTCCCACTCTGTTTCCGGAAGAAAGACGGGATGGGAACGCCAGAGATCAAATATGGTGACTCGATCTGTTTAGTCCAGCACGTGGACACTGGTTTATGGCTCACCTACCAGACCAGCGACTCCAAGAGGAGGCAGGAGCCCCAGCCATTGAAACAGGTGAACAGAAAAACACGCCCAATCTGGGAGATTTCACAGTTCGCACACAGATGGCATAAACATCAACATCATTTCACTCCTATTATAACAGGGAGCGTTGGGATTGTTTTTCAGGCCGTCCTCCATTCAGAGGGTCACATGGACGACGGACTCACACTCTCTCGCTCGCAGACGGAGGAGTGTAAAGCTGCGAGTCTCATCCGAAGCTCAACGCTCCTGTTTACCTGCTTCATACGGTAGAAATAAAGAATCAGTTCTCAAGCCTGTGTAGCCTGAAGGAGTTGAGTTACTCGCTCATGATGGGGATTTAACACAGCAATCGTGCATATTTGGATTCAGATCTCAGAGATAACTCGGGAAATATGGAAGTCACCTAGGAGTTAGGCTCATGGGTGGAGTTTGAGGTAAACAGAGTCATGTCAGAGGTATGATTCTGTGATCCTTTATGCCTAGTTTTCTTGCATGAGACCAGCTTGAGCATGGATTGATGCTGGCCCCACACTAGGGGATGATTAGGCAAATTTGGGGTCAGGTTTGCCCCTCTCAGTAATCGTCAGGGGCAAATCTGATGATTCAAGCCTGTGGGAATCAAAGATCTGCGCAAATCTGGTCCTGTAGTGCGTGAGGTTTAGATCTTAAACCTCATAAGGTAATCTTAAGGGCGCTGATTGGTTCGGACCCGCCTTGATTTTGAATCAGTAACATCAGATATGTTTGATATTTACGCCATGAAATCCTGTAGTGGAAAAAGAACCGCGATGGAACGTTAAGCGTCCCCAAGCCGATGTTGTGTACTTGTTTAAGACGGCGTCTCCATGGAAGCGGAAGGTCAGAATGTGATTTTATGTCCTTGAGTTAGTATCTGAGTTTTTTAGGGTGTAAAATCAGGGCGTTGTTTATGGGAGTAAATCTAACAGATCACAACAAGGATAATCCATAATACAAAAAAAAAAAAAGGTGAAGGTCACGAACATGTGTGGTTTCCAGGAAAGTGGTTGTGAACCAATTTGTACGCGAAACAAAGCATTTTTCCCCATGAGAAAGCATTGAAATTCGATTAATTCCTCCACAAGCCTATTAAATAATACTTTTTGTTAGTTAATTTTCTGGGTTTTATTGTAAAAACTTTAAAGAAAAACCCAATATAGTATAAAAATGCCTTAATAATAAAAAACTTATTAACTAAAATAAAAAAAACAACAACAACAGTATACAGGAGGGTAAAATAAAGTCCACACTTTGCGCACCTTTGTAAGGAGGCGTTCGGGCGTGAAGGAATGGAAAGGGGGGGGGGGGGGGGGGGGGGGGTACTGTTTAGACTTTATGGCGATAAAGCGCTGAGAGCGCGTCTGAACACCGCTAACGGCTGCTAGAGAGCGAAACGTACGCATCGTCTCAGTGTGTGGGGGCTTGGGATGACGTCGCGTCAGGACGGCGTCGGGCAAGGAACCTGTTCATCGACTAAATTTTATATGCGAACAATGCATTTTTTTTTGACAAAATCTTCGGTCGCGAAACCAAATTGTTCGTAGGCCACAGCGTTCGTGAACCGCAGACACCACTGTAATGTTCAAAAATAAAAATATATAAAAAAAACTTTAAAAAAACCCCCACGTGTATATTAATTACAGTATAGAGAGTGTACTAATAAGTGAAAAATATTTTTTCTGGTCAGAAAATTTACACATTCATCACTCAGAAAATAAAAGAGATCATGGATTACTGCTTTACTTCATCCAGGAGATTAGATGAGCTCAATCGTGGAGCCAACATTCCAGCCACGGACCTTCCGACGGAGATGCTGCGTTCGAGTCTGTGCCATCTGATTGGTTTTTTCCGGTTGCCTGATGAACGCTGGGGTCACGAGACCAGACAGAGCAGCAGCAGAGCGTTAAAGAACAGACAGAACCTCTTCCAGGAAGAGGTACTATAGCGTCTGCTGCAAAGGATTATGGGTGCTTGATGAATGCACAGGTGTTGTGTGTTTGTGTATGCCAAAAACCCTGTGTAGCTCATCGCTCTTTCTCTCTCAGGGTGTAATTACTTTAGTCCTAGACTGCATCGATCACCTGCACATGTACAGCAGTGCGGCCCAGTTTGCCGAGGCTGCTGGGAGAGAGGCGGGAGACGCATGGGAAGCCATCCTGAGCTCCTTCTATGAGCTGCTGGGTAAACTAATATAGCGTAATGATAATGTTAAAACACGCATGTTTGATATTCATGCTAATGGGTACTATTTTTTTGAGTTTATTATTTTACCTCCCTGGTATTTGAAGTAATTTTTTCAGGAATAGGATGTAAAAAAACAGGAGTAGACTGATTCAGTAATATTATGGGATGTGAGATGGAATACTGTAACTTTTTTGAATAAATGTTCTCGCACTTTTGTCCTTGGATTTGGTGATCTTAATGCTTCATCTTAATATTTTCTTTTCCTTGTTTCGTCTTTTGTACCTGTTGTAATTTTTCTTATTTTCTCAGTTTATATGTTGTTATAGATTGTGTGTTTTTTTTTTAATATTATTATAATCGTTTTAATGGGCGGCATGGTGGCTAAGTGGTTAGCACTGTACCCTCACATCAAGAAGGTCCTGGGTTCGATCCTCGGGGTCGATCTGGGCGCCTTTCTGTGTGGAGTTTGCATGTTCTCCCCGTGTCCGTGTGGGTTTCCTCCACATAGTCTGGTTTCCTCCCACAGTCCAAAGACATGCACAGAGGGGATTAGGCTAATTGGCGACTCTAAATTGGGCGTAGGTGTGA
>JAQMCW010162444.1:0-11612 GCA_030068335.1 Chrysichthys cranchii | reverse complement strand
ATTTCAGTGACCATTGTGGGTTTTTCTTTCTTTAACGGAAGGGTACCAACAATTTTGTCCACGTCTGTATATATATACACACACACACACACACACGTTAGCTCTGATGCTGTCTGTATAAGACCTCCTGCAGCCGTTAACCGTTAGTCAGACAATGCTTTTGCATCATTTACAATGTCAAAGGTTAATGAATTTGACCTCTAACTGTTTTCATCACATCACTCTGAGATCTTCTCCTGTCCAGCCATGTCAGGATTTTCTCCTAGCTCTTCATTACACATCAGGATATCAGGTTTCAAAAATGACACTGACCTGTACCTGTGCTCAGGAGAGATGCTGAACGGAACTATGTGCTCGGCTTCTCCAAACATCAACACGTTAACACCTTAAAGGCTTCAAAAAAGAGAGACAGAAAACAGAAAGGTTTATCTCAGGAGCACAGACGGCGTCCACACTCGCCCTGAATGTAGCTCAGAGGAGGCAGAGGAAGTCGGTGAGTACACATAAATGTTTAATTTACATACAATATATTACATATAGAAACAGTTTTGAAATCCATGCATAATATAGGGGTATTAAATAATACTAATAATAACAATAATAATAACCATCATTATTATTATTGTTGTTGCTATTATTATTATATAAATTATATATACAGTATGAGAGAGAAACAAAAACTAAAGGCACTTTTAAAATGATGTGATAACACAGAGAACAAAAGACAAAGCATGGAATGGAGACATCTGTCTTCTCCAGTGAAGAAGAAATGCAAAAGTCCTTCCTACTCCAAGTAAATCATCTTAACGTTCTATTGGACCATGAAGGTTCCTATTCTGGTACATTTCCAAACGCATGGACAAACACTGAACAGTGCAGATTCCTGTACATTGCTGCGAAATGACCTTAAATCTGCAATTCACAGCAAAAGAAGAGGAACGCTGTCCAAAACAGTCTCGCTGCACCAGGACAATGAATGTCCTCATACAGCAGCAGGGACAGTAGAGACAGCGCGACGGCTCGGTTTCCGACGTCTCCCACGTCCTCCTAACAGCCCGGATCTGGAGCCGAGCCCTTATCACATCTTCGGTCCCCTGAAGGAGGCGCTGCGCGGTCACAGATTCACCTCTGATGACGACGTAAAGGAAGCGGGGCTCACCTGGCTTCGGGACCAGAAGAAAAACTTCTTCTCGGCAGGAATCCAGGAGCTCGATGAACGATACGACAAATGCGTCGTGTTGCATGGGGACTGTGCGAAACAGTCACGTTAAAGCCGTCACATGGATTTTGCCTTTACTTTTTGATTCTTCTTCATATAAATACATAAATAAATGCATTTATTACAAATGACATTAATATAATATAAATATGTCTTTGATGTTATTGATAAACATGGCAGTTGCTTCTTTTTTATTATAGACTTCAATTGATGAAATGTAAAAATATGATTCTATTCATATTTTGGAGATGGCTATTCAAAAACCTTTTAAAAATATGTTAATTAATTATTAATGAGGAAATAATATAACCAAATGACACACTGTTACCTTTACCACAAAGCCAACTAACAATTATAAAATAAGCGAGTATTAAACTATATTTCAGTAATCGGGAAGTGTATTCTCATGGACACTTCTGATGAGCAGCAGTGGCCTGGTGTTCCATTTACGAGCAGTAGGCCGCCTAGGTAGGCAGCATTTCGGTTCTCGGGGAGGGGGGTAAAAATCTGTTTCACAGCTATTTATGTGAAATATTAATAAGAAATAAGAAACCCATCCCATAATAAACAGATGGAATAAGAGTTAAGAATAAATCCTGATAAATCACCATGACTGTAAAAATATACCATGCTCGTGTTGAGCGCAGGTGGGAGTGTGAATTAGAGGTAAAGAAAACAGGTCAGCCGCTTTTATTTCAGCGAGTTTTATTTCATCCTCTCTGTGATATAAATACGAATTTTAAAAATAGGATTACACCGGTTCCCTAGGATGTGCGCTCTTTTGCTCTGTCGTTTCGTCTCTTGCTCAATCTATTTTCATAAAAAAAAAAAAGCAGTGTGTCCTTTTATCCTGTCCTCCAAACGCAGCCTGCTCTGAATCACAGCTGATGATTCATACATATACAAATTTTTATTTTGGTGTCTTCGTGACTGGCCTACACAGAGTGAGTAAATAAAGCGTACTATAATATAGACTAGTTTACATTTTTTTTAAAATTACCTTTAGCACTTTTAAATCAATTCAACAGCATGTAAGGAGCTGTGCTTCAGCATCAAGTTTCAACACACAATATTTAGGATATTTTATTTTCTAACTAGGCTGAGAAGCTTTACTTGAATGCGCACGGTCTAAAACTTTATTGTTTCTATGGTAACAGCTTGTTCCCAGGGACGTGAACAGTGGACCTCAACATAATCGACTAATAATAAATACATTAAAAAATGTGCTGTTTATCAAAGAAAAGCATTCCAGTTAACGTCGGGGTTTTTTTTTTAAGCTGACGTTTAATAACATTTTTGGAAGGAGTCTCCAGTGTCAGCGCTGTTTAACATTCAGTGTCGCTCTTTAATAAAAATAAAAATAAATAAAACACGTGGGGACCGTATCACACCACTCCAGCAGGGATTATCCCGGTATAACAGCACGTTAACAATGAAGCGTCTCATTCATTATGTACATGCTGACTGGTGTGTGCTCTGTTTAAACCCACATTTTAAATAAAAAAAACAAACACATAGTTTAACTCAGTAGGAAGCAGGGTTTTTCCCCCCACTCAGGACAAGAGGTCACTGTATCTGCACAGCAATCGCAAATAAAAACACCCAGACGTGTAATGCTCGGCTCCAGAAAGTTGACGTACCTTTGTCTGTCCGAGGGCTTTTTAATTTTTGCACAGAATTTACGAGCTGGCCATCATTCTGTTCACGTAATAAACGTTTACACAAACTCTTGCTTTGTGATTATCAGGCACCGTAATTTAAAAAACAAAAACAACACTAGTATGGTAATATCATGATCTGTGTATGTGTGCAGCAAATAATAATAATAAAAAAGACAACATGATTTGCAGGATATGAAGCGCAAGGCAGACGAGACGCTACACGCTGCTGATCCATCTGACAGATAAGGTGACGTGTGCCGTGATATGGTCCTCACTGCACACAACTCAAACCTGACTGGAACACACGCGTGCTGATATTTCACCAGATTTCACCTCATCTCACCTTACACTGCTTTATTTATATAGCAGGGCTTATTATCTTATTATTATCATGCCGTGAGGAGAAGACGGCTTCCTCGTACCGCCCTCGCTCAGCCTCAGTTCTAGAAAAGAAACCTCACCAGAGTGCCATTCAGGACGAAATAAGGACGCTCGGAAGACAAGCGCCCTGGCGCCGTGCTGACAGGAGGTTGGCTCACGGGGCTACACTGGTCTACGGAATGGCGCGGTAGTTATCATCGTGTCGGACTCCACGTTACCCGCACCTTCACGGGTGAGGGTCAACACACAGAGCGATAGAAATTCACGCGATACTGAATGAACGCAAACTATGACATGACACTGTGCAAAATAACGTCATTTTTTTAATCAGTACGTTTAGGTAACCCAACTCTCATTGCTATTCTTATTGTTAAAAGTTACCCTCTTCGTGTAAAGGAGTCTCCAGGGCCAGGCTCCAGTAACGGTTTGTCAAAGTTTTCTGACATCCTCAGGACAGAGGCGTTTCCGGTAACATGACGAGCTTATTTATCTATAAATTTAACAGACGGACATAAAGACAGGCTGATCAGAGAATGACTTTTTATAGCTCCTACAACGTAAGTGCGAACAGGTCTTGTGGATGTTCAAAAGCATTAAACGTAACTACTAATGGATAAAAAATATGACGTGCCAACTTGCTGTGGTATAAGAGGACTATAATGCAGGAACATAATCAACTGTTTAAAAAGAAATGACATTAAGGAGGGTTCTGGGTCACGCCTGGACTTTTAGGAAAGCGCACAAATCAGGTGAAAACACTGTGATAACAACGAAGTGTGCGAACAGCTGATTTTTTTAAATCCAGAAGCAGCATGTATCAACACAACAGGAACTTTCTTTTATTCTTTTATTAAGTTTAGTTAACTTAGCAGTGCTCTTGTTGCACAGCATCATCTCTTGCCCTGACCTACAATGCTGAGTGTGTTCACACAGCGTTACAGCCATATAATTCTTTAACATAACACACCATGGAAGGCCCGTGTGTGTCCAGGCGTGCCTCATCTCAGCCTGTGCGTGCTCATAAACCCTCACTGAGCACTCTGGATTGCATCCTGCACTATTTGGACGCGATCAGATATCATCTTTAAACCCATTTAGTGCTAAGTGAACACTTTTGACCAGCCATTACTCCACACTACAGCCTGTAATGCTCTTCTGATCGCATTAACGCCGCGGTGACACGCGCGCGGCTCTTTTACGACAGTAACAACACGCATCGTGTTGATCCTGGCGCGCGTGGAGACTCTGCAGTGCTCGCGCCTTGTGCCGCGCGTGAGGGCTTTTAAAGCCGCCGCACGAGGGTCACTGACAGCGCCGATAACCACTTCCTGACAGAAATCACCAAAGATTTCGTTACATATTTATAACCTGATGTAAAAAAAAAAAAAACACCAAAAAAACAAAAAACAAACATTTATACTCACGGTACCGCTGAAGAGAAGGAGGTCTCGAGACGTTTTATTGAAGCTAAGCTAACACTCCCAGCGTCGCTCTCCACTCCTGTCAGATACACGACGCGTCAAAAAACATTCCTTTTCAATATTCATTCAAAAAAATACCCACCAGGTGATATTTCAGTTGTAATATATATTTTTACAAATATAAGTTGAGAAGAAAATGTAACCTGTGTGTCATCGGGGAGCGGTTTAATCCATTCCTGAGGCGACTCGGTGAGTGTGAGAGCTGCCGGACGACGTTGAAACGAGTAGGTGGGAACTCGGGCGCGCGCGGCTCAAGTGATTGGTCGCAAAGTAGGCGGGCGCGAAAGCAATCCCGAATGCTGATTGGATTACGATCGTACGACAGGTGCGTTGCGACATGCTATTGGCTGGAGATGAGGCGCATACGTTTTAACTTTCCAAAGGCGGAATTTTATAATGGAGGGAAATACATAAAAATCCCCACTCACCTGTTAGGTCACTGTGGAAGATGTTTCATCTTTTAAAATGAATTTTGTGGTGAAATCTGTGCGCGTATGATCAAATCGGGTTGCACAAGAACGCTGGGGAGCAGCATCGCCTGCCTCATGAATTATTCCGATTAGTTAATGAAGTCCGTCCGGACAAATTTGCATAAATTTGCATAACAAGCAAATTTTTAAAAAAAAACTCAGGGTGACATTTCGATGTCGTGTTTGAATTAATAAATCAACTAATTGAATTGAATGAATTTCACCGTGAAGATGTTCTCAGGAGAAAAGGGTTCGCCGCAAAGTTTCATTCTTCATTCTTTCACGAAGAAAATACCCTACAAAAAACTTTATGCCATTTTAAGTGTAAAATCAAAAATCAGTTTGAGAAATTCCTCTGGAATGATTAGGAAGGCGTATGTCAAATTTCATTATTAGAGCTCATTTATATCTAACCACAGGGGAGGAAAAAACCCTGTTTTTAAAGAAAATCCTGTATAGGCCTACAGTATGTATGACGTCATTGTGTCATAGGGGAGGAGCTTAAAGTCTTCCTCCAAGTGGCTAAGATTCAGAGAACAGTCCAGTGATCAAAAGTGATAAAATAAATAAATAAATAAAATAAACCCAACTCTTCTATTGCTAAGGTTTCAGAGAAGACGTGTTATAGGTTTAAATCCAAATCCTGTATTTTTTATTTTAATGAAAACCATGAAAGCTGGGAAGAAAGCACGTGGTCTTGTTATGTGCTATAAAATTGGTCCACTGGTGTTAGAAAATTGGACTTTCATGTTTTCAGACAGGGGGGAAAAGTGGAAAAACAGAACTATTGCCTTATACTAACCACGGCTTCCTGTTTTACAGGAACTAAGAGCAGGTGGGTTGGTATGTTTGGTCAACTGAGGCACCTAAAATAGCTTCCACTGACGCCATGGGGGAAACAATCAAATAGCAGGTGGGTCAATATTTTGTCCATTAGCGAGCCATTTGCTTAGCATTTGCTTTCTAAGATTAATTAGCCATTTCATTTTGCAAGTGAGAGAGGAAATGTTGTAGCCTCCTCTTGATCATTTCATCTGCTGAATCTCAAATGGCTCTTTATTCCCTATCCTAGTGTCCTACATAGCGTCCAACTCCCACTCCTTATATAAACTCCTTATATAAGTGTCCCACATAGCTTGGACTTTAAATAACGCTACCTCAGATTAAACACGAGGAATTAATAGAAGACGATGGGAAAAGACAGAGATTGGGAGATTTGATATACAGTATTGCGTTTATATTTTCCCCCAGTTCTGTTGAATTCTGGGCTCTGATTGGTCAGGAGGTCTTGATTAGTTTTCTCCAACAGAAGCTCTGACAGGAGTGCAAGTGAAGATCACGGGTTTACGTTAATGCACCAGATCGAATACATCATAGTTTCTGTAGTAGATGATCACTCACGGGGACATGTATGGTAAAAAAAAAAAACAAAATCTGTGATATGTTGATGTTTACTTTAAATAAGGGGGTGTTTGTTTAGCACTTATGGAAGGAGTCTCCAGTTTCAGCGCTGGGTAAGAGTCAGAGGTGACGCTGGAACTTTACGTTTTCCTACATCTTCAGGTCGGAGGAGTTTACACTTCTATGTGCTTTCTCAGGAGTACGACAAGCTGCGATTTTTTTTATTTTTTATTTTTGGAATAAAGTAAAGCAGCTCACCGGAGCCGATCCGAGGTCAGTCTTGGGCTTGTTATCTGTTATCAGACTTACAGTTTGTTGAATTAGTGTTGCACAGGAAAGCAGAGAGCCCTGAACACTCGGTTGGAGCGTGGATCAAGAACTGGAGCCGGAGATCTAGTTTCTAGCCTGGCGTTTGCGACACGCAGCGCCGAGCTCTTGTTGTTCTGCCAACACGTCTCTGCCTCTCTCTGATGGTTTATTAATGAAAGCTAATGGCCTCTCTCTGTCTCTGCGCTGTATCGATCACTTTAGTCTATCAGGAGCCTAAGGGGGCGTCAGAGTGTTTCATCAGTCACCCTCCAGTCCTGCGCCCCCAGCTCCCCTGAAGTGCGCTTCCTGCTCTGATTCACCTCAGACCACTAACACGCCCCATGGGTGTGGCAGAGCAGGAAAACACACAGAAGTGTCTGGGTAAGTACCAAGTGACTAGCATCAGTCTTCTAAATCACCCTCACGGAAAAAAATCTCATCGCCGTTCATGTGATTGGGTGAGAAAAGCGATGGCATTCGAACCTGGGGTCCTCTGACGGCGCCACATCCATCCGTGTTCAGGAGTCCGAGAAAGCAGAATTGACTGTGGGAGGGGCTTATTGTCTCTCTCACCTGTCAATCACATCGACGTTAACCAATCGCAGGCGTGTGTGATCTCAAGTATGCGGAAGAGGGCGGATAGCACAGGAGTCAACGTGCGCTCCGTTGTATTTGGAAATTTCCAAGTCAATTTTCCAGAGTTTACATCGAAAGGTGCTCCAGTACGTACACTCGGAAAACTTTGGACACCCAGAGCATGGATATATTTGTATGGCTAGTCTGGGAGTTTTATAAACGCACAAAGAAAATACACAAGTTGATGATGCATGATGAGCAGTTAGAATATGGCGCATGAGGTTCAAATCTCTTGCTTATAAAAACCGTTACAATGGTCTGATCATGTTATTAACACTGAACGGAAATCTAAGCCAATATGTTACAAACCTAACCCTATCTAAAGCTGTAAGGACACCTTTTCACAACTGAAAAGCTACCCATAAACCGAAATCACGTTTACCGTGGGAGATCTGTTGACCGTCACCATGTGTTTTCAGGGAACTTGGGCACGGTGGACGGTGCCCGAATTCCTGAGGTGGAATTCCAGGACGACGGGGAGAGCTGGCTAGTGTGTGGCGACTAACCAAGACTGAAATAAGAACAAAAAATTACGAACAAAACAGACAAAAGCGTGTGACAGCGTGTGATCAAGGCGCTGAGGGGAAGAATGTCCGTTCATGTGTGAAAGTCGCACCCGAAAATGTAAACATTATGATAAATGCGGAAAATTAACCGTGTGAAGTGACTAAAAACCACGTGCAATCGTAACCTGCGGCTTGTAACGTGACCGTCGATACTTTAGCAAACACACGGACGTTTGCGTTAATACCAACACCAGGAAAGTGATTTCATGAACTGTTCCTTTAATATCGCAGAACTGCAGAGATCTCACAGTGGAACAGTCAGAGAACCATTTCAGAGCGGAGAAACATCTCCAGGATCTTCTCTTTAATCTGAACTCAAGCTCTGGGAACAATCATGGAAGAACAAGGCTATACATTACTTACACACACACACACACACGCACACACACACGCACACACACGGTGAGGGCAGAGACAGAGTGGCGCTCAGACCACAGGGTGCGTCTCAGTGTGTGTAATTATGGACGAGTCTGTCAGGGGAAAGTGGGCGGGGTTAACTCTGCTCGTCTTCCTGTTTGAGGCGTTTCCTCAAGTGTTCACCAATCGCAGCGAGGGGGCTGGCCTTGAAGGCGGAGTCTTTCACGGCCTCACTGAAGCGGGACATTTCCATTTCGCTGCAAATCCAAACACACAAAAACTGTCAGTGCGCGCGCACACACACACACGCACACACACACACGACTCTGTACGTGATTGCGCCTTACATCAGTTTGCGTTTCTGCGCTGGCTTCATCTGACAGAAATCTGTGGGTTCTGCTTTCTTCTTCACCACACTGAGGGAGAGGGAGAGTGAGAGAGAGAGAGAGACAGAGAGAGAGAGAGAGAGACAGACAGAGAGGTGTGAATGTTTACATCTGTGGAAGAGTTTAACAAACTTCCCCTTTAATACGAATCACTCACTGCAGTTAATGTGATCATGTGACATGAGCTTTCTTTCACATGCACTCTGTGTGTGAGTGTGTGTGTGTGTGTGTGTGTGTAAATAAAACAGTTCAAGCTGTAACACCTACCCTTTCTGTTTCTTGGAGCCGGGTGCTTTGACGAAGGGGCGGAGCTCTGGAAGCGCGTCAGCCAGTGTCCTCATATCCCCCACGACGGGCGTGGCCTTGCGGCGTGCGAGCTCCGCCTGCTTCTCACGGGCCAGTTTAATAGCGCTGATCTCTATAATGGAGGAACACAAATCACGCTCACGCCAATCTGAGTGCGTCATTTCTGTTGTGTTAAAATTCAACTCGGTGACTTTCGACATAAGAAAGCGCACACGCAATACACTAAACCCCGCCCCACCCCCATCGGGGTTCACATTTCACGTCCCCGGCTATTCGCGGCTTTTTATTTAGAATACAGTATACCCCCGCAATATCGTGGTTCACCCATCACGTGTTCAGTGCATCGCAGAATTTCAAATTTTGATTCGCGGAATTTTTTGGCTTTCGTGGGGCTCTGGAGTATAAAATATAAAATATGACAAAAAATGTTAATTCAAACATTAAAAGAACATTTAAATCGAAAGAAAAAAATGCCGCTGGAACGTGACCCCCGCGATAGGCGGGGCTTCACTGTATATCTATTTCTTTTGGTGGATTTCCCCGGTATTATAAAACGTAGACTTGAATTAAAATGGAGTAAAATATGAATAATAGAAAATACAGTACGGTGTAGATCATATTTACACAAGAGACGAAGAACACGTAGCGTTGTTCACGAAAACACGGCGTGAGGATACTAAAAAAAAAAAAATGTCTGGAGGAACGAGTCTGGCCAATCAGAACGCCCTGTTCATTTAACCTTGGTTGTGATTGGCTGCTGGCTACGACGCCTACGGTTGGGGAGAAGCAACCGGCGTTCCCCAAAGTATCATCAGTGCTGGAGCTCCATATTTCTGCCTTGATTGAATTTCTTTTTCAACATCCATCCATTACATTTAGAAAAATGGACAGAAGATCCGTATAGAAAAAAGCCTAGGCTAGGCTAGTGTAATACACATACAGGACCTAAAATATAAGTCCAGGCTATAACTGGGGCTCAACATTTAGCAAGGTCAGAACTTTTCTTACGAACGGCATGAAGGCGCAGCGAGAGTGCAAACGACACGGAAACATCAGGAAGGTCAACGTTTACTGCAGATGTCTGGCTGAACTGCGAAGAACCGACACCGCACAGTTAAAATTACATCGAGAGCACTGAGCGCTATAACTAAACATCAACATCAGCAAACGACCAGCTAACTCTGAGCCGTCAGTAAATCTGTGTTTCCAAGGCATGCTAATGCCTAGCGCACAGAGAGGAAAGTCGATTTTTCTGCCCAAAACAGGGCCGTTATTCTCTCAAGGACACTTGGACAAGAGCGATTGTGCTATTGTTGGGCTTCAAAATAATTCATAATCTCCCATCATTTCTGACGCGACTCTTCAGGCGAAACAGTTTGTCTCTTATCTGGAGTTTTTGTCCTTTATCTCGGTGTGGATCAGAACCAGCGGCGTGTCACAGAGGTCAGTCTGCTTTCCTGTGACAGTGAAATCGATTAACACGTCTCTAATATCGGTGTGTGTGTGTGTGTGTGTGTGTGTGTGTGTGTGTGTGTGTGTGTGTGTGTGGCTGCACAAACTCCAAATCTCCATTAAGACCTGAAGCTAATTACTGCAGCCCAAGCTTGTGTTACTCGCTGCATCGACCGGACTCACAGATTCTGTTTCTAATGAGCGCAGTTACGGGTAAAACATCTCACTCCCACACACACACACACACACACACACACACACACACACACACACACACACACACACACACAGAGAGAGAAACTGGTGCAGAAGCAGGATAATCATATATGACAAGATGAGACTTAAAGTAGGAATGTAGTAATTATTAATAGCAATGTAAATATATAATAACTTAAATAGATCAGAATTCAAACTCATCTTTGGGTTTAAGTGTATAAAACGCAAAAGAAAACGTGTGCAATAGCTATGATTACCTCAAAGTAACTATGTGCATTTCCTCAAACTAGAACTCTACCTGTATGTAGTAACTCTCAAAGCAGGATTAACTGAACAAAGTAATTCAGGTAATAAAATAAAGTACAGCTAGTCCTCAACTTACGATGGAGATGCGTTCGGCCACACCCACTGAAAGTCGAAAATATCGTAAGTCGAACAACTGCATTGAACCACTTAGCCTAACTTAGGTATCTCAGCCTAGCTTAGCCTAGGTTATGTAACCAGGTTGAAATTCAAGGTTTATAATTTATTGTTTTTCCTGTTTGTTTGAAACTTCACCAACATCGCAAATGTTCTTTTATTTGATTAGTTAAAATATTTGTGTTCAGACCACAGTCCCATTTAAGAAAATAGTGCAGTTTGGAAGTCTGTGTATTCTGGGTACTGTCGCTTTAAGACTGCCGTCTGTATCCCATTGTTTACTTCCTGAATGACGAAGGGGGCGTGTTTAATGCTGCTCGTGCTGAACAGGAAATGTAAAGTTTTAATATG
>JAQMCW010162374.1:0-11615 GCA_030068335.1 Chrysichthys cranchii | reverse complement strand
GTACCGAAAGCGCAATATCTGCGCATGCGCCACTGGCGCTATCATGCGGATCACTCATGCGTTCAAGAAACGCATACCGTTCCAACGGTGCGCCTTCGAGCACATCAAGTCTGCGTCGCGAAAGCGCACGCGACAGGGCGGAATCCTGACACAAGGAAACGAGATATATTGAGCCTAAAGCCAGAGGCATGTTCAAATTTTGTAAGCAGCGACAAAATTTTGTGGCTGTTACCTTTTTTTTGCTTGCCATTTAGTTTACAAATTAAAATGAATAAAGTGTTTTCATCCATTTCATAGTCAGGTCATAGCCTAAATACAACTCTAATGACAACATACCGCTAATCTTGCTTCATAGTACAATAAGGTGACCAAATTTCTGGGAAGCAAACCGGGGCGAGCGAGTGCGCACTTTTTCAAATGTTATTAAACATTATGTGATGTAATGCTCACTTGCCATGATTCACCAATGAAAGCACTTGAAAGCCAGCATCGTTCTCCAATAAAATAACTCTTAAAGCACTGTCCGTGTGTCTTCTCCTGGGCTTCTGAATACCGGATGTTTTGTGTGTTTTCCCTGACCTATGTCATTCAGTCACAACCGGTAGGGTCACAGCCAAAACCGGGGACATTTCCGGGGACAGGTGCAGCCAGGGACAGGGCATCAAAAACTATAGTACAATCCGAATTCCAGAAAAGTTGGGACATTCTCTGGCGCATAGCGGTCACTACAGTGGACAGCTGTTTAAAAGTCATTTTCTTCTAAATGCAATAGTTTCTATGGTGGAATTGTATATCAGCCTTTAGAATGCTCTCTGCTGCCACCCTCCATTGAGGTTTATTCAGTGGTTAGTTGTTGTAACTACAAGTGAACCTCCTCTGAATCCAAGATGGCCGACAGACAGCCACACTTGTTGACCACTGCTGGAATATCCTGTCAATCCTTCTATTTGAGGAGAACCCTAGAGGTTAAAAAAATATGATGACATGCAGGAGTATCTAAATAACAATATTATTTGTTTAGTTTTGAAAAATTCTATTTCAGATAAGTAGTAAATAGTTATTAACCATGTATCCAACAAAGTGGATGTCATGCATTGCAAAGTATATTTGCACCACAAGTCATGTAGTTGGTTCATCTTTCATTATGACTATTTTGGTTGCAGTTCAGTCCATTTTGGGTATATGTATAAGTTAGTTTTAAAAATATACATTTTTGTGCAGATTATTTTTTTAGACCACAAGTGCAGCAAAGAATAGGGAAGACTACGAATAGTCCAGGAAATTCCCTCCGACTCCAGTGATGATGAGTATAGTGATAACAGTGATGATGAGTGGCTGTCAGAGAACAATAGAGACAAAGTAGATGAGGATGATGAAGGAGATGCAGACAGTCAAGATGATAAGGGCCAGGATGATGATGGACAGGATGCAAAGGGAGGTCAGCATGATGAGGGAGCTGTGGAAAATGTCCGCATGGTACCTGCCCAGAGAAATGTTCGCAAGGTACCTGCCAGTCATGGGGCACATTCGATATACTAGGGCACGAATGTACTGGTCCAGTGAGGATGGCATTGGGATTGGAATAATTGCAGACGCCATGTCTGTAAACAAATTCTGAGTTATCTGCAGTTTGTGGATAACTATACTTTCCAGCCAGCAAACACAGATAGGCTCTTCAAAGTAAGACCAGTGCTAAGTACACTTCAGAAAACATTCCTGGCAGCAGCAGACCCAGAAGAATTCCAATCAATTGATGAGCAAATCTTTCCCTTCAAGGGCCTACTGTCAATCAAGCAATACATAGCAAAAAAGCCCAAACCCTGGGGAGTGAAAGTGTGGGTGAGGGCAGGGTCCTCAAGTTACATGTACAGATTTGAAGTGTACCAGGTCTCAGCAAATAGGAGTAGTGGTTTGGGAATGGCTGGAGATGTAGTAATGCGTCTTTGTGATGACATAAAGCACAAAAACCACAAGGTGTTTTTTTTGACGATTTCTTCTGCAGCATTCCACTCCTTGAGCAAACAGAGTGAAAGGAGCAAGTCAGAAAGTCAAGAGTAAAAAACAAATGAAAAAAGAAGGCAGAGGGGATTGCCCTGTTGTCAGCACAAATGGAAACATCACTATCACACGTTGGCTTGACAGTTCATTCATCCACATGGCATCGACCTGTGCTGGCCAATCCCCTGAAGAAGTGGCCAAAAGGTGGCTCAAGAAAGAAAAAACGATGATCGGCATCCAAAGACCCTTCTCAGTGGTCCTTTACAGTCAACACATGGGTGGGGTGGATCTTGTTGACAAGTGTGTGGCAATGTATTCCCACAGACGTAGAAACAAGCGGTGGTACATCCGAGTGTTGTTTTTTTTCCATTTTTTGGATGTAACCATTGTTAATGCCTGGTGCCTCTACCTGATAAATGCTGGCTCCCTTCAGCAAAGCAGAAGAGGAAGACCCAGTGGGACCCCACCTCCAGCAAAGCACAGAACAGTGACCAAAGTACCCAGTGAGGTCAGGTTTAGCACAGGAAATCACTGGCCCAAGCTCACCCAGGTCAAAAATGCAAACAGATGCCATGATGCTGCATGCACATGGAAGACCAAATACATCTAAATTCAGTGACATGTTGCACTGTGCCCTGGATGCTTTGCCAACTTTCATGTTGCCTAGGATTGATAAACTGAGCATATACTGAGGTTCATTTGAAAATAAAAATGTTTGGAGAGGCAGAGACTTTTTGGAGATGAAGATGTTCAGTGATGCAGTGACTATCCGTTCTTGTTACTGAAAACATAATGATAGTGTAATAACATGGTAATACCAGTCCTGCATTCTTAAAGAAGTATGGAGACTCACAAAAATGTTTGTTCTTTTTAGAGATGTTTGGAAACATTCACTTAGCTTACATGGAAGGTTTACAGTGGTGAGTGCTGTTTTCTTATTTAGGCCTAAACAATAGGGCTATACAATGTTAAAGTATGTGAAAGTATCTGAAAGAGCTTTTCAAAACATACAATGAAATAATTGCTCATGGATTTTTGATAAAACTCAGTTTGATTCATTCTTCCATTAAGCTTTATGTTGAGTGCTTAAGTGCATGTAGTCCACTGTTGTGGACATGTTTGTAACTTCCTGAAAAAAATCTAAATAAAAAAAGTGAATATATGGTTTTTTTATGCCCTAAGAAGAGTAAAAACATATTTTCAAAAATCTTGACTCAGTATTTAATAATTCATGCATCAGAGAGTTTGTATTAGCAATCTTATTAAAATATATCTGGATTATACTGAACGCACAACCAGCACCTTTGATCTAAAGCTAGGACTATTAAATGTTAGATCTCTTACACCTAAATCACTTATTGTCAACAAAATTATTACTAAATCAGAAGTTTAATGTACTGTGTTTAAAAGAAACATGGATTAAACCTAAGGAGTACATAGCATTAAACGATGCTAGTTGTAAGCACTAATTGTTGGAGACTTTAACATTCATTTTGATAATACAGAAGATCCTTTGAGAATAGCATTCCTGTCTCTTTTAGATTCAGTAAGGGTTTTTCAGCATGTAATAGGACCCACTCATTATCGAGGTCACACACTTGATCTAATAATAACTTTTGGATTAAGCATAGAAAATATAATCACTCTGCCACAGTGTCACGTTTGCGGTGTAGGGTGGACACAGGTGCGGAGAGCCGAAGTATAAATATATAAATATATTTATTTACAAAATGAGGAGGTTAGCAAGGTTTAAGCAGCAGACAGAATTCGTGGTCGGAAACAGGCATGGGTAATCGATCGCGCAGACAGTACAGACAAGGAGAGGCAGTACTCGTGATCAGGGACAGGCAGGGGTAACCGATGTGCAGACAGAATAATCAGGGCTAGGCACAGAATCGAAGTCAAAGAACACAGTCCAAGGTCAAACACATGTATCCAAAACAGGCAAAAGGGGCTCAGGCAAAAATCAGAAAAACGGGAGACAAAACGGGATCATACACAGAAAGTCGGAATCAGGTAACAAACGGCTTGGCAATGGGTACACACTAGAAGTGGCAAGAACAATGCTTCGCGAATTAGAGTCCGAAATGAGTGTCTTTTTAAAGTCTGTGTTAAACCATTCACAGCTGCGCTAAATTATCAATCAGGTGACTGATCTTGACAGGTCATTGGATCTGAGACGTTAGCGCAGCTGCTCATGGGAATTGGAGTCCGGGTCGTGTGGTGTGTTGCCTGAGTTCCTAAAAGCGGGCGGGATGCCAGATTCCATAAAAGTCAAGTGTGCATTCAATTTTACAGACTGCAGGGCGGAATCCTGACACACAGAAGCTATATCTGATCATTATCTCATTTGTATTAAATTATGTCTGTTATAATATAGGCACCTTGCCATGCTATCGGGCCAAACGAATATTTACATCAGTTACCACACAGAATTTCATCAATAATCTCCCGAACCTATCATCCCTGATTGGATCCCTGTCAGACCCTGCTAATCAATCTACATACCTGTCCATCCTGATAGAAGATAACAAAAATAACCCTAGGTTCTTATTTTCTATTGTAGCAAAAATATCTAGGAGAAAGTTCCCTATAGAAACCCCATCAGAGTTCAGTAGCAGTGACATTATTAATTTTTTCAATAACAAAATTGCAAACATCAGACAAAAATTTCAGGCTCTGAATCTAAAACCTAACAATTTGGCCATGGATTCAGTTGATAACAATATAATTATACTAGATAAGCAACTACAATGTTTTACCCCCCTTCAAGAGACTGAATTAAATTCAATAATTTCCTCCTCAAAATCATCAACCTGTATGCTAGATCTTTTACCTGCACGATTCTTTAAACAAATAATACCTGAAATAAGAAAACCTATTTTAAGCATAATTAATTCTTCCCTTTGCACTGGCTATGAACCTAAAACCTTTAAATTAGCAGTTATCAAACCCCTGATTAAAAAACCTGAACTTCACCCCAATCAGCTTTCTAGCTATAGGCCAATATCCAATCTCCTGTAGCACAGCAGTTAAGCTCATATCTACACAGGAATCACATTCATGAAATGTATCAGTCAGGGTTTAGACCTCACCACAGCACAGAGACAGTGCTGGTTAAAGTGGTAAATTACTGTTTACTGGCATCTGATGAGGGTTGTGTCTGCCTGCTTGTGTTCCTCAACCCTCGTGCAGCCTTTGACACCACTGATCATGATATGTTGGAGTCAAGGGAACTCCAGGTTTAGATCTTATTTGACTGACCATTATCAGTTTGTTGATGTAAATGGTGACTCCTCTTCATATAGTAAGGAACACTTTTGTGTTCTGCAAGGTTCTGTGCTAGGCCCACTGCTTTTTTCTTTATATATGCTCCTACTGGGTAACATTTCGTAAGCATCCTTCCATTTCGTAAGCAGCCTTCTTTCATCTGAGGAATATCGCTAAGATAAGAAATATAATGTCATTGCATGATGCAGAAAAAAGTAGTTCATGCTTTTGTCTCATCTAGATTAGATTATTGTAATGCCTTACTATCTGGATGTTCCAGTAGGTGCATAAGCAAGCTCCAGTTAGTCCAGAATGCAGCAGTGAGAGTCCTTACTCGAACCAGAAGATTTGAGCACATCACTCTTATTTTATCAACACTGCATTGGCTCCCAATCAAATTTCGCATTGATTATAAAATACTGCTGTTGACCTATGAAGCACTAAATGGTCTCACACCGCAGTACCTGAGCAATCTTCTGATCTTTTATGATCTGCCACGCCTACTTAGATCCAAATATGCAGGTAATTTGTTAGTACCTCGAATACCGAAGGCTACAGCAGGGGGCAGATCTTTTTCTTATAAATCCCCACAGTTATGGAATAACCTTCCAGTTAGTGTTTGGGGCTCAGACACAATCTCAATGTTTAAATCTAGGCTGAAAACGTATCTGTTTAGTCAAGCTTTTTGTTAATAGCTTTATTAGCTAAAGGAGCAGATCTGGAGAGTTTTTTGGTAAACTGGGATGTTTGGATGCTGTCACTCCCCACTCTTACATGTTCACTCAGGTTTGTTGGTGGGGGAGTGGGTGGGTGCTTTATGTCCCAGGGCTCCCTCATGTTGGTGTTACCTTCTGGTTCTCCCTTTTAGTTATGCTGTCATAGATTGTCTTGCCAGAGTTTTTTGTTTGCATTCAGCACTCTGTATACATTGCATTTAATCATCATGTGGCAATGCTTATACCTAACCAGTCTCTCTCTCTCACTCTCTCTCTCTGCTGAGCTGCACTTAATGTTCCTGAGAGATCAGTGAGTGTCATTCTGATCCTGGTTTGGAGTTGTCATCTCGCAGCTGTTGGGAGTGGCCCATGTGGACTGCCTTGGTGTGCATCTGGGAGCTGTGAGTATAGCGCTGGCCTGCTGCTGGAATGGGCGGCTCTGCAGTGGTGGCCCGGGACTTGGATTGCCGTGGATTGTCTTGCGCTTGAGGCTCCATTGGTGATCAGTTGAAGCTGACTATTCTTAAACCGCAGTGATCTGGTGTTCCACAACTGAACTGACCACATAACACATGGATGTAGATGTGGATTGTTATAATGGCACTATCTGTCACCCAAATGAGGATGGGTTCCCTTTTGAGTCTGGTTCCTCTCAAGGTTTCTTCCTCTTGCCATCTCAGGGAGTTTCCCTTGTCACCGTTGCTACAGGCTTGCTCATTAGGGATAAGGATTACTGTGTAAATCCCATAGGTAGTAGTTGTAGCTCAATAAGTAGTAGTTCCTCCTGCTACTCAGGTAAGTGAGATGTACCTTATGGTGGTACTATAGCACAAATGTGTAGGTTTTGGTCTGGGTAAGGACATTGGGCACAGGCATTAGCATGGACTAAGGCATGGGCAGAGGAGTGGGTACAGGGGCAGGCATGGAACTCAAGTGGGGACCATCATTCATGTAGGGACTCATGAGGGGGTTTTGGCATGGAGGCTGGTTCAAGCATAGCTTCAGGCATAGGGTCGGGTTCAGGCGTAGGCTCAGGTATGAGTTTAGGCATATAATCAGGCATGGGCATAGGCATAGGCTCAGGCATGAACACAGGCTCAGGCATGAACATAGACTGGGTGATGACATTATCTGTGAAGCCAGGGTGTGGAGCAATGACATAGTCCTCAAAGCCACCAGGTGGGGCAACAAAGTTGTCCTTGAAGCTGGAAGGGTGACTATGACTTTGTCGAAACCAGCAGGCTGGTTGACAACATTGTCCTTGCAGTCAGAAGCTGGAGAATACACGTCATCACCACCCTGTCAGCCTCTGGAGAGAGCTCTGTAGTGGTGGCCTCCATACTGGCCACTGTAGGGAGCTATTGAACAGTAGCCTCCCTATCAACCACTGGATTGAGTGTTGGCCTACAGGCTGCCCTGTCAGCTTTTTGGGGGTGCTCATTTGTGCAGGTTGCCTGGTTGGCCTGTTGGAGGAACCCCTCCACTCAAATGTTCTCAGGAGGGTTGAGCTCCACCAGGTCCTCATAGAACAGCTGGCACTGTAATAAAAATCCTTTAGGGGGACACTTCAAATCATCATAAAGAGCTGGGGGAATCAAGCACTGATCATGTAAAAACTACTAATACTTATAATATAAGCCGAGCCCATATACAGAAAACAAGAAACTTAAACAGAGAAGAAAACACAAAACTGAACATCAGCAGGCAAGGCTAAGACCAATATAAACATGAAAATGAATTTATACATTAATGTAATTAATGAAGTTAATTTAACTGTAATTAGACTGTGGAGCACATGGGGTAAAGTAGCTGTGCTGCAATGCTGTGTGTGGTGGAGAAAACAGAGAGCATGCTGCACTCATAGCAAAGGGGCAAATCCCTGACACTTGTGCCTTGCACAGTAATTTCCACCATGATTGATTTTTGCTAATTTGCATGATAGGCAAACCCTACTTATGACAACTTGTCTTAGGATTGTGGAATTGTTTTTCAAAAGTTGTACAATTCATACTGAAATTTTAAAAACAATTTACTTCATGCAAGATAGAGCCTAATTTACTTAAACAGTTGTAGTTCATGACTGTTTGTGTGGAATAGCAGGAAATATGTTTTTGGCTCATGTAGCAATGTCCACTCAAATTTATGATAATTTACATATGTGAAACCTACTTTTGTTAAATAGTCCTAGGCATTTTGCCCTACCATCAAAAAGTGTTGTACAACTTCTCAGGGGAGTCTCTTCCTCAGACATTATTCAAATCATATTAATATTAAATATTAAAAATATGGCAGCTACATGCCAAGCAATTTATGCGTGATAGAGCCTAATTTGCCCAATTTACTTAGTCCTTCCCACTTACATTTAAGATAACTTGCACAATATGCAAAAGCTTCTTTTATAAAATATTCAAAGGATTCCAGCTCAACCTTCACTAATTCAGTGTAAAAATGCTCATAGGAGGCTAAACTCTATATTTTTACAAAATATACTGAAGCAGTATACAGTATGATTGCTTTGGTGGATTTGCACAAAAAAAACTCAACCAAACAAAAGAAAAAAAACCATATCCTTTGTTAAATTGCAGTTTTATTTAATTTGATTAATTGAACCAAGCCACAACCACTTACATTTATGATTAAAATATTATTTCTGTTACCATGATTATGGCCTTTTTCCCCCACAAAGATAATGATAAAATACACAGTGGAGACTGTGCTTCAAGAATTTTCCAGAATATTTTTATACATTTAGAAATAAGATGTTCAGTTCATGCCAATCATTCCTTGGTCAAGGCTGATTTCTGAGGATGTCTGCAAAGAATATGGCTTAGTCAGTAATAGAGGACTGGATTAAACTCAAATAATTGTTTCCCATGTTTGCTTGAGTGAGATTAAACTGAAATTGGGTGTATTGCTTCACTTATCCAACCAATAACTGTATTTCTAATGATGACTGGGTAACTCAACAAAAATAGCAGCGATTAATCATCAGATTTCAGCAGGGATTTTACAGGGTTAGAATTGTGCTACTGTAACGAACTTAAAGTATACTAATAAAATTATTGTAGAATAAAATAAAAATGTACAAAAATGTTTATGGCCTTCTTTTGCATAACTACTTAAAGGACTACATTTAATGGCCTATATGACCAAAGCCAGAATTTCAGATATTGCTGGAGGGCTACTATGGTATTGCATTTTTTTTTTTTAAATAATCTCTACAAATTCTATTCTGAGATCCTACAAATTTATAAAGACTTGTTAAAGTCAGATGACACTAACATGTCATTCTCATTTTAATGTATTTGCACAAACATGCCGGAACATTAAACTGGAAAGTCAGATGACTTTTTGATATTTGCTGTTATTTCTGTAATAAATATATATGTGCAACATTATTTTATACCACAAGATGGCAACATGAGTCTATGAATCTTCAAAAATCTCCTCAGAAGATTTAAATCTCAGAAGAAGAATTAGTTCTATTACAGAAAATTTAAAAAAAAGCCATAATGCTATAATGTTTTTAATATTATATGTAGAATATTCAGTTTATAAGCACAGTTTTGGTTCCTGGGTAGCAAGTGGTTTTTTTTTTATTTATTGCTTGTGTCTCAAAAGCATATATAAAAAAATTGCTATTCCCTTAAACTTTGTTTTTATGACCAGCACATTGATATTTTGAAATGTACCTATTTTCATTGAGAAAGTGGATGAATTTGCATCTTTTTGGTCACAAAGTCGGGAAAAAAACAACATGAATCAAAAATGACCACAAAAGATTTTGAAAATACATTTTTGAGATTATAATCATTTTCATGAAGCAGCTCCCAAATGTAATTTATTATCTTGTTCTTTTTATATTTTCTTTGTGGAAGCATGCCTTCTTCCTCTGGTTATGCTCACATATTCTCCTAGAATTTATCAAGATGAACATCAAGGATATGGATTTTGAGAGACATCCTGCAGCCCATTGTGCACTAGTTTTTAGAGTAGTTAGAGTCTAACTGAATAAATCTAACCAGCTCCATATAGTTTTCAGCTTTGTGATTGCCCAGAAAGTATGGAACCACTCTGACAAAGCTGCTGCAAGCAGCTTTCTTGTTCCTACTGAGCTTCATGGAGAGTTCCTTGCACTTCAAGATCTTTATCTGAGGTTATACAAAGACACATGTTTTGACTTTTGAATCAGACAGCTTAGTAAAGAAGCCTTGAAGGTATTCGAAGGCTGCCAACTCCTTATCTAGACCTGTACCAAGTTCTTTCATAAGGCTCAATTTCATATAAGGTGGTGGCATCAGCACCTTCCAGGGGTCCACCAATGGCTCCCGCTTGACAATGTTTCTCCCAACAGCAAACTCAGTCCACTGTGGCTAATCCCACCTGTAGTAATGTACCATAGTGTTCCACTAACTGCTGTCCCAAAGACAAAGATAGCAGGGAAACTTGGAAAGAAAACCTTCTTGGAGACCCATCAGGAATGCCGCAGTGTTGAAGTTCCCAATGACCCAGCCATACTCATCATACTGTACTTCAGTATGTCCAGCAATGTCTTTATGGTGTTGCAATCCTCTTTGAGTTCAGAAAAAACAACATATTTTGAAATATACCTGTTTTTTTCTTGTGTAAGTAAAGATGCAAGTTCACCTATGAAAACAATGTAAATTTCAAAATATCAATGTCCTGGTCATAAAAGTTTGAGGAAAATAATAGCAATTTTCTATACTTTCTCAGTACAAGAAATTATCCAGGAACAAAAAATAAATACAAATTTGTTATGTAATGTTATTTTAATTAAATGTAAAAACACAGCTGAAAAATACCAATAAACTTGAACTCTTGTTTTACATATGGATTTGATTTGCTTATATATATATATATATATATATATATATATAATTTAAAAAAAAATTTTAAAGGGCAATGTGACAAAAACCAGAATGGCCAAGTTATCATCGTGCCACTGGAGAATTTTTTAATAGTAGCTTTTGATTCTAATCGCAATTCATTCATATGTTAATACTCCTGTTGAAATGCCATGTTAATATGTCATTCTACTTTTGATGTATTAATAATATAATTTTATTATGTAACAATGGTCGAAAAGCTTGAAAAAAAAATGTGCCACAATTCATATCAATTACTTGTGCTGTTATGGTTATTGAAAATGACACCCACTTATTCACCCACTTCTACACTAGATTCTAAACTGCTGCCACATTTACTGAATAAGAGCTAAATTTTGTCTGTTTAAAAAAATTCAGAGGCATAGATTTACATAAAAAGTCAATATCCATTATAAATAAATAAAATAAAGGGGGAAAAGGAACCTGCCAATATGGTAATAGTTGTATTTTCAAACAGGATGCATAGGAAGCAGCAAGAGTACAGATAAGACTGTGCTGACATCCCACAGTGGTGTCTTATCCATTGACAGTAAAAGCTCAGACTGAACAGTACTAATTTTCCAAGATGTTCAGACTACTTGAAAGATCCATAATCACCACTAGCCCAAGTACATACACCAATAAGCCATGAAATTATTCGTCTTCTGCCGCTTAATCCTGTTCAGGGTCGCGGGGGGAAGCTGGCGCCAATCCCAGCTGACATCGGGTAAGAGGCGGGATACGC
>JAQMCW010162368.1:0-11615 GCA_030068335.1 Chrysichthys cranchii | reverse complement strand
CCATAATACACTTTAAAAACATGTTTTGAGGCTGAAACACATTCATTGGATTTACATTCATTTCAATGGGAAACACCGATTCGGGTCGCGGACAAATCGGGTCACGAACAGAGTCTCGGGACGGCAAACGGTGTGAGCCAGGGTGCCTTTGTTCCTAGAGGAACCTGAAAGTTTTGGCTAGTGGTTGGGTTAACGCTCAAAACTTGATGCTACCACCTCCGTGCTTCGCAGTGTGGATTGGGGATACAGGGTGAAGTGCAATGGGTTTTTTTTTCCATATGCTCCACTGTGCACCAAGGGCAAATTATTTTACATTGGACTTGTAAGGCCAGAGAACTGTTTTTTGTTTTTTGTTTTTTTTGTCTGTTTGTTTTTTTGGAAACAAAAGGCACGTTGGAGAGAGCAAATTTCAAGCAGGATTTCATCTGGCTGGTCACCGAACAACACCTCCTGACACCTATCCGAGACATGAATCTCGCCGGCTCCTTCAGACGTAACCTTGATCTTTTGAGTGCCTCTCTGATTAATGCCCTTTTTACCCTCCCTTTTGGAGGACGGCCTTCTCTTTTGTTGCCTTTGACCATATATGCCATAAATTCATTTACTACCCGTCAGCGTCAGATGATCAATCGGCGTCGTTTCGAAGGAACAGAAAGACAAAAAAACCCGCAAGAAACGTAAAAAACAATAAAACAATCACGTGATCCGCCGATACGTCTACGTAAATTATACACCCCTGATACCAGTATGCGCTCTGTGATGGCAGGAGATACATCAGTATACCCTTCATATTGTATGTATGTATGTATTTATTTATTGTTTTTAGCCTACAGACGATGCGTGTACAATTATATTACATTTTCAAGTGCAAATTAGACGTTAATATATTAACAGGATTTAAAGAAAAAAAGGGGGGGGGGGACATTTGTACTTGTTTTTAATTGGGGGTTTATTTTTATTCGTGATGCTCTGCTGACATCTGCTGGTTGAACAGAACACATATATACACACACACACGCACACACAGGTGTTTTCTTCTATACTTTATGATCCTTAAAGAACCAAATAATCAAAAATTCAATGCGATTGATTGATTATTTATTTATTTATTTATTTATTTATTTATTTTAAACTGTGGTTTTATACACATTGTACACGTGCTGATGGGTAATTAACCACCACCGCAGGCATGGATTTCTGTACGTAACGCGCGTAAGATTGGCGATGTTTTGAACGCGTTCGTTTTGGACCTCTTGATCGGTCTCTTTGTCCATGCTGTTAATTCTTATGATGAATACGTCGTCTGTCTGCAGAATACGATTAAACGTAAATCAGTGGTCAGTGATCAAAATGAGTCAGTGGTTAATCAATCAGGGCTCCCGCAGAAACACCACAGGGAGAAAACCAAATCCGGATGTGTGCCCGCGTGCTCTGAACGTTTGTGAACTTTAAGCTTAAAACGTATAGGTTCAAGAAGCGATCGCGGCGCCAAGCACTTTTCGGAAAGCCCAGAAATCTCGGGAAGCATCGGCGCTTCTTCACGAGCAGATCTACAAAATTTCCAGGTGAAACATCCAGCCGTGGTTGACCTATCGCCTCGCTTCCTGTTTTCGGAAGCCGTGGAAAGTTCCCCAAAGGTCATGTTGCTGAACGTATTGGACGAGTTGGGGGTCAGGAGATGAGTGCGCTTGGGGATTTAGCCATCAAATCCGCGTGTTTACGCTGGACAAACTGTCCTGGATGTCAAAAATTACAATTTTTTTAATTTTTTTTACAGGTCGGTCTCGTGATGCGTGATCCAAATTGGTTGATTAGAAGCAGAGGGATACAAGGAAAGTGGAATCACATTTCGACAACGTTGCGTTACGGAAACCTGCAATGTGCGTCGTTGAGATTGTCCTCTTTTACCGCGCCAGCCTTCGTATATAAAGTGTCCGCAGAGTTCCATGGGCTGCCATAGATGGATGTAGGAGAGATTCCAGTGATCCTGACCCCTTCTGCCAGATCCGTCCTGATGTCCTACTTCTGGTTCAAACTTATCCTCACTTGAAATCCACTCGGTCCTGTTTAAACGGCCCCAGTGTACAATGAGAAACTGTAAAGATGGTGAACTGGAAGTTCTGTTGACGTGAGCGGTTCCGCTATAACGGCTTAGGACTTAAATTACCACGAACCGTCTTGCACTCAAATCTCCATCAGAAATCAGAACCAGAACCTTTAAACCTTTAGGTTTAAACCACAGTGAATCCGGTGCTACGCAAATGGACTTTTGGACCATATAACACATGGTTTGAGAAGTGGGTTAATGGTCTAATGGTACAATCCGGTGTCGCCCAAATGACGATGGGTTCCCTTTGAGTCTGGTCCTTCCTCTTGTCGTCTCAGGGGGGTTTTCCTCACCATCGTCGCCACATGCCTACTCCATTAGGGAGATATCTAGGCGTGTATCGCGAACGCCTCAGATGGCGAACAAATCGACGTACGAACTCAATTCCCGAACAGATTTAGTCCCGACCGACGAACAAATCCTCGCCTGACGTACAGACAGCCAACCCACAAATGCTTCACGCCACAAACACTCAGTTCCGCTCAAGCTCTCGTGGTGTAGGACGTGTTCCACGCATTTTTCCGTCGTGTTTCTCTGCATTTTTGCTCTATAAGCTTCATTACGGGTCCCAAGAAAGTGGAAATGGTAGTGAGAGTAAGAAGCCTAAAGCGTATAACAGTTGAAATAAAGAAGGAAATCATTTCAGCTCGACGCTCACACCGCTTTTTTTAATTTTCTGTCTCTTCTTATACCTCTCTCTCTATCTATCTGTCTCTTATTCTCCCTGTCGCTCTCTCTTCTCTCTCTCTCTCTCTCGGTCTGTCAGCACTTCATCCCATGTTCCCCTCTTTAATATTTAATCAGCTCCACCTTGTCTGCAGCGTGAGTGGCTTTGCTGGATCAGTAACAGCAGTTCACCTCCTCTCTCTCTCTCTCTCTCTCTCTCTCTCCGTCTCTCCAGCTTGGGTAATTATCTGCAGGATTTACGAGGAGAGAAGCAGCTCGGCTTATTTGCAAACTGCTTGATGCGGTCGAAGCCACTTCCGGAGCGTCGCTGAAATGCTTTTCCATAAATCTCTTAAATATCCTCCTCTCCCCGAGCAGCTCGAGCAGCGGCAGCCGTGCGAATGTAGAGAAATAACCCGCATGTTCGAAAGATTCCCGAAAGATATTCACCCGTATCAGTGATCTGTGCACTCACTCACATATAATTTACCAGCTGTTTGGAGGGGGGGGGTTGTGTTTTTTTTTTTTTTTTTAGGTGTCTTGGGATTATTCATGTCTAGGATTCTCACTTTGAATGCGTTTGTGCTCGTACCAGAGCCCTGTTGAATTCCCGGCTCTGATTGGCCAGAAGGCGTGGGTTTATATTAAAATGCACATCCAAATATGGTCATGTTTCTATAGCAACAGTTCGTTCACGAGGATTTGTCCAGCAAACACGTCAGGTAAAGATTATTTTTTTGTTGTTTTTTGTTTTTGATCCGAATCCATAATTTGGATCGACGTGGTGACGTCTCTCTGAAGAGGCTTTCGTTCAGCATTCATGGAAGGAGTCTCCAGTGTCAGCGGTGGGTTTCTCTGTCATTCGACAAGCTGTGTGTATGTATGTATGTGTGTGTGTGTGTTTGTGTGTGTGTGTGTGTGTGTGCGTGCGCGTTTCAATCTTATTGACCACAAGAGAGACAGGAATCCCGACGAGACGCCTGTTTATCGCCACCAGGATGTAAGTTTTAACTTGTTTCCGGGATGTCCCAAGACCGCGCGCACAAGAATAAAATGTAGAGCTAAAAAAGTAGGGTTTCTTAAATGGCTAGAAAATTGATATCAGAGGAATAATACATGTTGAGGCATCGCCAGGATGAAATATGATAAAGCGCCAGGAGGTGAATAATATGTTTTCTTTCTGGAAACGAAAGGGATGACATTAATCCTGTTCAGGGTCGCGTTCGGGGAGCCAATCTCAGCCAACTTCGGGTGAGGGAGAGGCGGGGTTACACCCTGAGCAGGTGACCAATCCAGCACAGGGCGACACACAGAGACAGACAACCATTCACACTCACACTCACGGCCAATTTAGAGTCTCCAGTTAGCCTGATCCCCTTTGGACTGTGGGAGGAAACCGGAGAACCCGGAGGAAACCCACACGGACAACATGCAAAATCCACACAGAAATGCGCCACGGTCGACCCCGGGGATCGAACCCAGGCCCTTCTTGCTGTGAGCAGACGGTGCTAACCACCACACCACACCACACCAGCGTGCCAACATTTCCTGGAGATAGAAGGGGTTGGGGTTTCTTTTTTAGAAAGAAAAAAAAGGGGGGCGGGGTGTGGGGGTAATCAGTGCTTGCTTTATTGTTGGTGTTCTTTATGGAGCCACAAGATGGCACTCAAACTCTGTCTCTAATTCTCCACTCCATCCCACACAAAATGTCATATTTTAACTTTCATAAAGTAGTTTATCTGTCTGTCTGTCTAGTAAGTTCAAATCATCTCGGAGAAGCGTTTGGACAGGAAATGACCTTCTCAGAAGCGTGAGCTCGCCCGTGAATCGCTGCTAACCAGTCTGAATTACAGGTTGGACCTAAACACATATGGCAATATAACAAAACATCATCTGGGATTTCTCACAGACATTTTATATCTCCAATATATGATTATAGATCACACTATCCCGCAGGTTTCCTCCCACACTGCCAACAACACAGGCGTATTTTATGCTATATATGTTATGCTACGTATACTGCGTGCTCTAAAGGGTTTTTGGGCTTTTGTTTTTTGTTTTTTTTAATTTACCATTCATTTGAACCAAATTTTAACATTATCTGTTACCTAAAAAAAACTTTAACGGTAATTAAAAGCTCGCCATGTCCATGACGTGTCGGATAAGCGTAGCGCGACATCACGGTTTCTACATTATATTGTCATACCGCCTCCTGGGATTCCAGTTGAACGTAATATAATGTGGAAAAAAATCGTTTCAAACGTATTCATGAACGTCGAATAATTCTTCGAAGGATCTTAAGCGCCGTGATTCCTTTCTTTACGAGATGAAATAAGCCTGAAGAGTGAGGTCATGTGTGTCAGAGTCGTACACATACCCTGGAGTAAATGTCGACAATAGATTAAAAT
Organism: Chrysichthys cranchii; assembly: GCA_030068335.1. Classification (NCBI taxonomy): domain Eukaryota; kingdom Metazoa; phylum Chordata; class Actinopteri; order Siluriformes; family Claroteidae; genus Chrysichthys; species Chrysichthys cranchii. The sequence continues at coordinate 6,434 of JAQMCW010162368.1, read as the reverse complement.
AGAAATCCAGGCATTATGTCGAAAAAAAACCAATCATAAGACGTGTGAATATACACAGGGCGTCCTTGGGTTACGACACGGTTCTGTTCCTACAACAGCGATGTAACCCGAATTTTAGTGTAAGTGGAAACACACCCTAGGCTAAGTCATGTCCCGATCCGAACACAGGTGTACGATCATCATGTAGAACATAAAAACACAACTAAGGCACAGAAAAAGGAAAAGGACGTAAATATCCCGGACGTGTCAGGCCTGTGGGGTTTCGGTGGACACATGTGCAGGCAGGAGTCAGCACTAATGTCCCAACATGGGTTTATTATAATTCAAGGCTAAGGTGCATAAACAGGAGGCAAAATCAGGGTCGAAAACATAACCAGGTCAGGCGAGCGGCAAACAGACAAACAAAGGAGATCCAGAAATGGGAGACGAAAAACAAGGCACGAAGGTCCGAACCGACAAACACAAAGACGAGAATCAAGGCTTGGGAAGAGACACAAAAGTAAGATAATGCTTCGCAAGGAGCGTATGAACGGGTGAATCTGTTTATAGGCTTGGAAATCACTCTCAATGCGGAACACCGGCGCATATCTTCAAGCAATAAACAAAGTCAGAGCACCGAGAGGAAAACCCGGAAGAGCGCATCTTCCGTGCTTCGTGCAGAGCGGATCCGTGACAGTCCTGTACGCGGCACTGTAGGAACAGAAACACTGACATCCGATATCCGTGGCTGTTTCTCCCTTTTCTCAATTCAATGTCGAATTTCACTCCCATCGTGATGGCTTTCCTCTTCGTCGAAGCACGACCATCTGAAGACTCAGACTTTCATTTAGGAGCCGTGATAAGGGACAAAAAGTCGCCAAACAAAGCAACACAAATGGAACACTTGCGCTTTATTTTACAGTCAACTTCGCCAACGTCCTCACTCATACGCCGCGTTACTGCGGATTCTTCCGCCGCGCAACCAAACTAGTTCACCCGCATAGTCCGTAAGTACGACACTAACGGCGTAAACCCAAACACTCACCTCTCAATTTTTTTACATTTTTATGGGAGCGAGCGTCGTGAACTCGGACCTCCTGGATTGTGTGGTTATTGTATACATGAGTAACATTTTATTACACGGGAAAGCTAATTTTATAATTCAACAGTGCGAGTTGCAATACGATTTTCTGCATACAGAAAAATTTCAAACGAACAAAACCCAAAAAGAGGTATATGTAAAATTACAAAAATGAGACATTTTCAGATCCGGTTCCACTCTGTCCCAGTGTATCCGAGATACGATGCGTTTTCTGCGATATCCGATCCCCCACTTTACGCCGGTATCGGATCAGGGTCGTCTCAAATCACGGGTACTATCTGCTCAACCTGTGTTTCACACTGGTCTGAGTATTAAATTACGAACTATAACTCTATAATAAATGCTGATTATTTAAGGATAAATCCTCCCAAGCAAACTGAAAGCCCAAAATAACCGTCATGATGGCTTCCTGTAAACCCCCATAAACAGATTACCAGTTTATAGGACATGCCAGAGAGGTTTCGTCGTTGGTTTGACGCATGACTCATCGGTGCTAATTCTACCGTAATCAGAAGGAAACTTCTCCAGGGAGCCGCTTCTCTTCCTGATTCGGCCTCCGTCGCGTCCAGCGTGGAATAAACGAATGAACGCCTGATGCAGGTTTGCGTTCGACGTCTTAACGAGTCATCGTGTCACCTAGCCGACGTGAACTCTGCGTTTAGGAATATCCTTTCTCTTTAAAGCTGTGGCTTATTCCAGTCGTGAGAGGACATGTTGTAAAGGTATTGATGTATTGACATTGTGACGCAGGAGACACAGGAAAGGAAAACGCACGGGCTGAGAGACGGCTCAGAGCTCATAAGAGCCGAATTCAGTCACGTACCTTTAACGTTCAGGAGCAGCGCCTGGAGAAATGGGCACCGGGAAAGACTGATGTGCTGTCGGAATGCAATTACGTTTATTTATTTATTTCAGACAACGAGGGGTGGAGATATATTGCGGTTAATGAAAGGAAGTGGGGGAAGAAAACAAAAGGGAGGACATTAATCCTGTTCAGGCTAGTGGGGGGAAGCTGGGGCCAATCCCAGGTGACTTGGGGCAAGAGAGAGGCGGGGTTACATCCTGGGCATGGCGACACACAACCATTCGCACCTACGGGCAATTTAGAGTCACCAATTAGCCTAATCCCCACTGGGCATGTCTTTGGACTGTGGGAGGACACCGGAGTACCCAGAGGAAACCCACACGGACACGGGGAGAACATGCAAACTCCACACAGAAAGAAAGGCACCCAGGGTGACCCTGGGGATCGACCCCAGGACCTTCTTGATGTCAGGCGACAGGGCTAATTATTATTCCAGGAGGACAACGCCAAGCCATATTCTGCACGTTTTACAACAGCGTGGCTTCGTCGTAAAAGAGTGTGGATGCTAGACTGGCACTCTGCAGTCCAGACCCGAGTGTGGAGCATTATGAAGCACGAAACAGCACACCGGGGGTGACCCTGGACTGCTGAGCAGCTCACGTCATACAGGTAGTGCTGAAGTTACGATGGAGACGCGTTCCGCCACACCGATCGCAATTCAATAATATCATATGTCGAACCACTTAGCCTAGCTTGGGTATCTCAGCCTAGCTTAGCTTAGCCTAGCTTAGCCTAGCCTACCCAGGAGTCTTTTCCATGCTTTTGGATTAAAATTAGCTCTTGAAGCACACAAAAAAAAACCACGGTAATGTACTGTACAGTACACTGATACACAAGGGAACGCCACGAGTTGTGGGAGAGAGTGACGCATCGCGCGAGGCGAGTGATCCGGGCATCGTCCGCGTACTTCCAGGTGTCGTCCAAACGTCTGTGTATGTCATACGCCGTCACGCTGGCCTGCCAGCGATGCCTGCCTGTAAATTTGAAGTATTTTCTAAATATTTTACAATTTTTAGCGCATTACAATCATCATCATAACTTCAAAATATCATAAGTCGGGCCATCGGAACTCAGGGAGCACCTGTACATCAAGAAAGAACGCCAAGGTGGAGATAGTTCACTTTCAGAAGTTTTCACAACTGTTAGCGTACTCGGTTCCCAAACGCTTAAACTGAGTGTCGTTAAAAGAGAAGGTGAAGGAACCTGGTGGGAAACACGCCCCCATCCCGACTCTTTAGAAACGCGTCGCAGGCGTGAAGTTACGAATGAGTGTATGTTTACGAAAAACTATCAAGTGTTTCGAAGCATTAAAGTTCATGTTTAATGTTGGGAAATGTAGCGTAAGTAAGGAAATATGATCAAACTGATCAAGTTTAACAATAAAGTTGATTAAATTTGAACATGAAATATCTCGTCTTTGGATCGCAAATTAATGATGGCATTCTACTGTTATTTAGGTTCCACACAGCGCGCCGACTTCTCTGGAATCGGGGTTGTGTTACTTGTCAGGGAAAGAAACCACACACACACACATTTATACACAGTTACTCAGGTTTAAGTCGGCTGAATAAAATTCCGTTTTATTGTCAAATATACGTCCGTCATGAGTGCGATTCCGTAAATTCTCTCAAACAAACCTGATAAAAATGTTTTCGAACAATAATTTCATTTCACCCCACACACAGAGCAAACACAATATACGTATGTACAAGTATATAAGAAAAAGTTCCACATATATATATATATATATAATAGACATCTGTAATTGGCATTCCAGTTGCACGGTGTAAAAAACTGTTAAAACGTATGATTACACAGTAAAAACGTGTTTTCAATAAAACAGCCACATGGAGGAAACATTGAGTCACGTTTCTGAATCCACAAAACATTTTTAAAAATTCAAGAAGAAAAAACTCTCTGTTGGTTCTCTTTAGGAAATTTAAGGCTAGCTGGCAAACCGGCGCTATCCAGCGTTTCAGTTTAACCCTCGTTACACTTCCCCTTCCTTGATTAAAATAATCCAATCGTGTTTATTAAAACTTGACAAAGCAATGGAAGAAGACTAGCCAGACCAGATTAATACTTTATAATCTATGAGGACTGTAAATATTTCCCCAGAATTCCACCCCGACTGCTGGAACAAATTATAAAGCGCAGTAAAAAAAAAAAAAAAAAAACATCACCAAAATTGTTAACATTATATGTGACTGTAAGCAAGAAGGTCCTGGGTTCGATCCCCGGGGTCGACCTGGGCGTCTTTCTTTCTGTGTGGAGTTTGCGTGTTCTCCCCGTGTCCGTGTGGGTTTCCTCCGGGTACTCCGGTTTCCTCCCACAGTCCAAAGACATGCACAGAGGGGATTAGGCTGATTGGCGACTCTAAATTGCCCGTAACCCCGCCTCTCTCTCACCCGAAGTCGGCCGGGATTGGCCCCAGGTTCCCCCTGAACGCGACCCTGAACAGGATTAAGCGCCAGGACACGAATAAACCATAAACACTACGTACACCGGTACAACACTGTGATATATTTGTCGTCATAAAGATACGTCAGCCGGCTGAAAACAGTCTTTTTTTTCTTTTCTTTTTGAAATATTACTGATTTAGATAAACAGGCCGGGTTCGTAAACACGGACTCATTCAGTAGGAATATTATTTATTTATTCTGTTCATAATGAATTTGTTAAGGTCTTGAAACGCTGGGAGGCACCAGTGAACCCACCCATCGTTCTGTGTCGGTAATTAGGCTGAAATTTTATGAAGTGACATTACAGAGACTTTATTTAGCAGACATTGATTACATTACAGTACAATAATATCGTTACGCTTCAGAGCGATCTGTTGCCGCATCCTTCTCCATCGTCATGACAGAACAATTACAGCCGTCCTCGGAGACTTTAAACCTTTATTCCCATCGGCGCTATACAGCTTTACACTCTTTATTTCCAGAACGCAATCATATAAAAGATTTATATTTACACACTTACAAAAGTGCTGGGCAGCACAAAATGGACGGAGAATAATAATAGTAATGCTAATTCCAACGTCAAGAGATCGGTTTATGTAGGGCAGCAAGAAGAACTCCGTACGTCTTATTCCGCTAAGCAACTGTCACGGTCTCGGCTCATGAGCTGGCCCAAGCGAGCCGACATGAGCAGGAACGTGATGGCCGTGATGAGCTCAGTGACGAAGGAAACGGCTGCGAAGGCCAGAGACCAACCGAAATAGATGTCTATGTCTTCCAGAGTCTTGTGTCCAGAGATGCACACGGCCTCGTGGAAGGCGGCTGCAGAGTAGGCCACGTACACACAGATGCCCGTTAATGTAAGCACAGCTAGAGAAAGAGAGCACAAAAAGAAAACAGTTATTAAATCTGAACCAGGTTTGGAGTATGTGCTCCTAAAGCCGGACCTGTACGAAATATCAACGGTGTGCTGTAACAAATATCGCCCTTATCGTCAGGTACCAGTGCTTTTATACCTCCGTTCTTAGTCGGTGTAAAAAGTCATCAACTGGAGACTTAAAATGGTCTTTCAGTTGTTCAAGTTCTTGTCTTTTTCTTATTTCGATTCTGATCAAAGATTTGGACAAAAAAGGACCCGTTGCGGTACTTTGTTAGGAAATCCTAAGCAGAATTTTAATATCACGGTACATATTGGGTATGTTGAAATATCTTCATGTAGCGTGATGCGATATGATATGAGGACGATGTTATACCCCTGTTATAACTTTAACTAATCACAGCCAAAGTTACGGACCAAAATACCTCCCAAAAATACCACTATAAACAATCAGACCACAGTTGTGGCTTAAAATATGTCCGAAAAATACCAGTATAATCAATCAGACCAAAGCTGTGGCCTAAAATATGTCTCACAGTACCAGTATCATCAATCAGACCAAAGCTGTGGCTTATAATATGTCCCAAAAATACCATTATAATCAATCAGACCAAAGCTGTGGCCTAAAATATGTCCCAAAATACCAGTATAAACAAACAGACCACAGTTGTGGCTTAAAATATATCTCACTATACTAGTATAACTGAGCAGAACAAGTTTATGACCCACAATATGTCCTGTAATACTGCTGTAATCAATCAGAGCCACAAATATTTTCTAAAATATGTGCCAAAATGCTACTGCGACAAAATAAGCTGCAGTTATGGCCCAAAGTACATCCCAAAATACCACTATAATGCAACCCGAATTCCAGAAGGGTTGGGACGTTCTTTATATTTGAATGAAATGAAAACTAAAAAACTTTCTAATCATGTGAGCTGATATTTTATTCACAACAGAACATAGATAACATAACAAATGTTCAAACGGGGAAATTTTACAATTTTGTGCACAAAATGAGCTCATTTCAAATTTGATGCCTGCTCCAGGTCTCAAAATAGTTGGGACAGGGGCATGTTTCCCATGGTGTAGCGTCTCCTCTTCTTTTCAGAACAGTTTGAAGACGTCTGGGCATCGAGGTTATGAGTTTCT
>JAQMCW010162235.1:0-11630 GCA_030068335.1 Chrysichthys cranchii | reverse complement strand
AACTGGGTTCTCTTTATCTACTTTGAGGACTTGTGTGAAAATGTGATGATGTTTCAGGTAATATTTAAGCAGAAATGCGGACAATTCTAAAGGGTTCACAAACTTTTAAGCACCACTGTACTAAAGGTACAAAAGCTGGTACTCTTTATGGTACCACTCCAGTGACAAGGACATTTCTGAAAGTGTACTAGAAACATAGTTTAGGACATTAAGGTTTGCTCACCTGATTCAACACATAATGTAAGACACCATTTGACTCAGAGGGACATGAGCTCAGGGTCACGTTATGTCAAAGAGCTGTGCAGTTATATGTTATGTAGTGAAGTGCTATAATCCCCAGCAGGCTACTGCTTCTGCACATCATTACACACTTCTGTTACACACACACACACACACACACACACACACACACACACACGTCATTCGTTGACATCATACTTTTGAACACAAGCTTCCCAGGAGGTAGCAGTCGTTTCATACCTTGTTTCATTCTCCGACACTCACTATTATTCCCAACTCACAAATCCTTATCTGTGTTCTCAGAACAGCTTTATTTCTAAATACTGCTGTAGGGTTTTTGAGAAAAGAGGAGACACATGACTACAGCAGTGTAGTCGGAACACTAACCAGCCAAGCCACACAAAATGTCCAGAATTCTGTAGTAATGGGAAATAATCATAGAGCTCTATGAGACCCAAATAAGGCCTTCCAGAAATAAACCTTAATGCCGGCTTATTCCAGTCTTCACTCATCAGTTCTGATGTTAATGTATGGCAAGTGACAAGTGATTTTTGTTGACCTGAAGTTGTGGTGTCATTTTCCAATTATGTGTAAAATATCATGACATCTGCCTCCATTTTTATTATTATTATTATTATTATTATTATTATTATTATTATTATTATTATTATTATTATTATGTTGTGGTTTTGTTTGTGGCTGCTTCAATTAAGACCTTTTTGGAGCTGGCAAGCAAAGAATTGATTGTAGATGTTATGGATCACTGGGGGGATTAAGCCCTGATGTTTTGTCCCAAGCCCCTGATCATTTTTAAAAAAAATATTCTTTGTAATAATATTTTCCTGATCCACTGCACTGACTTTTTGTAGATGCTGGTGGGGTATCAATTAACACTGCACCCCAGGAATCATGCGTTACTTCTTCAAACTTCAGGAGTTGAAAGATAAAGAGGGCACAGGGGTCAAATGATCATCTCCTTTTTTAATTAGAGCTTACACCATTAAGAAAATGGGAATCACTTGCATTTTATGAAGTGAGCGATAGCTCAATAGCTGTGGATCATTTACAGTTGCGTCATTTGGTAGATGCCCTTATCCAGAGCGACTTACGTTTATCTCATTTATAGAACTGAGCAATTGAAGGTTAAGGGCCTTGCTCAAGGGCCCAGCAGTGGCAGCTTGGTGGTGCTGGGATCTGAACCAATTGGTAGTCCGACATCTTAACCCCTAAGCTCCCCACTGATCACAAAGATGACCTTACATCACATTACAACTATTAAAAAGAGCTGTCAAATGACATCAGCCTTATACCTCTGCAATCTAGAGGGCCCGAGAAATCCTTGTGAATTTTAGCCAACCTCAGAGCTCTGTTTCCAGCTACCTGGCACCTCAGGCACAGCCAAGGAATATATTATGCTTCAATTGATCATTTTCAAAGTCCCAAGTTCAAACTTTGTTTATTCACTCAATAAATTCCATTGGGTTTTTTTTTTTTTTTTTTAACTTTCTGGCCTCAAATCAGGCATTTTAGAACAGAGCAGGACACTGAGGTGATTTCATATTATCTTACCTTAGCTAGTAGCATTAGCTTATAAATACTTAAATAGTTGCAATCCTGCAATGAAATGTTGCAAAGAAAAGAAAAATATAGAGAGTTGTCTCATTTTAACATGCATTTCAATGCTTTGCATGAACTAGTTTGAAAGAAGATCATTTTTTTCATTTTTCATTGAAAGTTTAGCAGGATAATATTGGATAGATGAAATTAGTGTTAGCTAGCAAGCAAGTTAATTCACTCAAGTAACATCAAAGTTAAAAGACATAATTTAAGAGACACTAGATATGAATGGCCATGATGGACGGCCAAAGTTTAATGTAGCTTGACTGCTCAGGAGCTATTTGTTAGATGATGTCTGGGGATGAATGGCATTGAACTACAAGCACAATATCTTTGCAGCACAAAAGCAGAGTTGTTTTTAAGCATTTAATTAGAATTTTATTATATACACCTCAGAAAAAATACCAAGGTCAGGACATCAGTGACCTCAAAGGAGGGTAGGGCCAGGCCTCAGGGGGCTGCGCCCCTCATACTATAAAAAAAACCCTTGTATTTCATTCTCTCACTGAACAAACCCTAGAGCTGAGTAATAATAACCTTTTCTCAACCCCATGTTCTTGAATAAGTATCACTGTTACAAAGCTGCCATATTTGTCAGATTGAGTTGACGTGGCTGTTTTATAATGTTTGATCTAACATTGAATTATAGGGTGTCTCCTAGTTGCTTGCTTTTCGAGTTTCAAGGTCATTTCACACAAGACTTTTGTTTTGACGTTTTTTTAAATACTCAACTATCCATCAGTTCACTTTTTGCCTCTTTCAGATTTCATAGCTTCTTCAGGCCCACTAATTATATCTAACATCTCTTAAAGTAAGTCTTTTAACTCCAAAACCACTGATGTTTTCGGATTTTACTTATCACACAGTCATAGTCCTCACCAGCACTAGCTGGCAGCCTCTATATTTAAAAAAAATTATTTAAGTGACCCATCTACAGTTAAAGCAAAATTACACTGCCAGATTACACAATGTAAATTTTTTTAAATGTTTAATTATTTTGGAATTTCTGCAGGTGGATTACGTTAGGCTTGTTTTTTTTATTTTAGATTCTACGCTAGGTTCTAGGTAGCTTGCAGAACAAGCACATAACCCACATCTCAGGACAAAACGTGAAGCTGAATCGATACTGTAATAAAAGCTGCAGTAAAACCCAGGCCGAATCTCAGGAGCATATTATGGCTACAAATCATAGCATAGCAAAGCAAGCAACTGTTAGAAATTTTACATTTACAATATACACTCTAGAAGAATGGTCCATTATGCAGTATTTTATAATCACGTCCGTCAAAATAACTACACCTTGATCAATGGGTATTCCTGACTCGAGTTTACTGCCAGTTGTCATGGTTTTTTCACAAGCAAATAAAAATACTATTGTAATGAATAGGCTACTTGGGAACGGCACTGATGTACAGGTGTTATGCTTCGAGCCTGTTTTTGCAACAAGATGCAGTTATAAACTAGGCCTACACTTGTGGCTTGTGTAAAGATTAAATTCCCCTTTACTAGCTCTCCTGTAATGTCATGCTTACAAAAGGACTTCTGAATACTCCATCCAGGTTACAGTATCTAGATCAAGCTATAATTATAGGTTTACTTACTAATGTTTATTTACTCCATCAATTTACTTCACACCTTATCTTCTTTAATTGCTGCATAAGGTAACATTAGCTAACTGCCAGTGATGCAATAGGAAAATAATCTATGACAGGGTGAGGTGATATAGCCTGATGTCAGGATGAGTTGTTTTCCTATAAAAAGAAAGTATACATTCCTGTTACACTTTGTTAATGAATAACGTATCATGCTTTTAAACCATTTATAGGCACATTTAATGTTATGGAACATCCGCAAGACAAGTTAGTTGTTATCAATTACGTTATAATAGATATAAACAGCTGTCTAGCAGCTGCTTGTTCCCTCCTCAGCCTTTTTCACTTTCTTGAAGTAAATAAGAAACAAAAGCCACAGCCTTTCATGTTATCAATAAACCAAAAAGTGCACAGAATACTCACTCAAGGCAAAAAAACTTACTGTCTGTTAAGTGCTGCCACTGACGACTCCATACATAAAAAGTTAAATAATCCTCTCCAAAGAGAAATCATCACCCGTTTTAAAGATTATACAATTTGGAAACTTTCTTATTTATTTTCCTATAAGTCTTAGATTATGTTGAGCATCCATTATTCATCCACCGCTGACCCTGTGATTGACAGTGGCGGGAGCTCAGTGCTTAAGATGCGGCAGGGTATGCGTTCAAATCCCAACACCACCAAGCTGTCAACTGCTGAGTTTTATACGTGAGAAAATTTAAGATAAGGGCCCATGTACCCTTATGTTTGATATTTGAATGATGATGATGAAGAAGATGGTGGTGGTGGTGATGATGATGATGATGATGGTGGTGGTGGTGATGATGATGATGATGATGATGATGATGATGGTGGTGGTGGTGATGATGATGGTAGTGATGATGGTGGTGGTGGTGATGATAGTAGTGATGATGGTGATGGTGGTGCATCAACTGCTGAGTTATATATATAAATGAGAAAATTTAAGATAAGGCCCCATGTACCCCTATTGCCCATAAATGTTACAATAGAAACAACAACATGTTAGAAAAAGCTAAATGAACATATAATTTAAATTACAGCTGATTTTCTAGAAATATAATCAACACCACTATGGTATAATTCAGTTCAGTTAATCCAGTGGCAACCCTTTGGTTTAATGCTAGCTAGCTAAATTTAATATGTTAACAAATGGAGCTGTTAGCATAACAGAGATTTATGTTTAGCTAACATACTCCAAAATCCAGACCCTCATTGCCATGTTAGATTGCTTGTTTGATAGTAATCTTTGGTGAATAGTAATGCAAGCTTTTAAAGATGACAAAAATACTTTTAATTTTAATTTGGCACATTGCAGGTAATTATGAAAGTACCGGTAAGAATGTCTGATTTTTTTGGCAATGTAAAAATACCCTTGAACTCAGACAGTCCAGTTCAGTATGCTGACTAAAGTGCACAAAAACCTTGTTAGCATCCTTGTGAAATCTGAATGCACTTAGCTGGTCACCAAGACACGTAGATGCTAATTAAATGCAGTTGTTAAGGCATGTTTATTCTCTCTGCTCTCCTTTACACACAGATGCCTGCGCGCACAACCTGCAATTCCATGGTAACAGGATTCTTTCCTGAATGTTTAAAGTATCACTGAGCTTTGATTTATCTAGGATTTGTCTGTTTATGTCTGAGACACCTTGTGTAAGTAGCCATCATCCATATATTCAGGATAAGACTGCTGAATATGCATGGATGTAGATCGGAGGAAACCAGTCATTGCTTTCCTAAAATCAAACTAAAGGTTTTTGGAGACAAAGTAGATATTGGAACAGAGAATAACAAAGAAAAGGTGGTGGATTAACTTTTAATAAAACGACACACCTGGAATAGATGAATGAGCAGATTCCAGGCCCATTAGAGATCCTCATGGCAAATAAATCCTCAGAAAAGTAAAAGCATATGTACTGGCTCTGAGGACCTAGACTTGTCTCACTAGCACAGATCTGTAGGAGAGTTTGAGGGTTCTGTGTCGTACCTTAGCTGTTTTAGAACTACACATATCTGGACATAGATCTCAGTAGTTGTTCCTGGAATCTGCTGTAGCCACTTTTCAAGTTTGGGCACCACAGCCCCTAATGCTCCTTTTACCATGGGGACCAATTTGGACGTAACCTTCCACACCTGTTCCAGTTCTTCCTTTAAGCCTTGGTACTTCTCAGTCTTCTCATTCTTCTTCTTCCTGATGTTACTGTCAGCTGGGATCACCACATCTATCACTACTGCTCTTTTCAACCACCACTATGTCTGGCTGGTTGGCCAGCAATTGCTTGTCTGTCTTGAACTTTAAGGCCCACAAGATCTTAGCTCTGATGTACTTCACCACTTTCGGTGGTGTCTCCCGTCACACTGTCTACTTCCTAAATATCCTTAATTTCCTCTCTGCAAAGTCTTGTGCAAATATCTCTTCCAAAACCTCTGACAAATTCTGGCTTTTTTGGGAACACACCATTATTATGAGACACTAATTAATTGCATGCTGTCAAAAAAAACCAAGAGAAAACAATAGAAAGCAAACACTGCTGCCAGAGACTAATACATGCCAAAAGGTAGTCTGTCAACTTTTTTTTCGCCAAAACAACCAAGCACATGAACAGACTTGCGGAAATAGAATATTTCACTCACTTATACTGAATAAATATGTACTAAGAATTTAATTTCCATGCCAGTGTACTAGTAAAAAGGATCAAAACTTTCAGTTGAGTACATTTTTTTGCTGGATACTATAAATTACCATAGTTAAATTGATTTATCGAGTTAGCACATTTCATACGGCAAGTGTAGACTCAATGTGCTTCAAATTAAACATTACTGTGGAGTGTGATTAATAAATTCCATTCCTCTATGCAACTTTGGCATTTAAGTTCATAAAAAATTACTATTAGCAAGAATTTGACTTGCCGACTAAGTGCTAAAATTGATGCTCGTCTAACCACACTTTAGCAAAGAAGACAAGCCGACTTAGTGCAATACAGCCGATTAGTGTTACTAAATTAGCAATAGTTACCTCACCTGTTTTTTCCACTTAGATGAAGTCATGCCTTCTACTGCGGCAAAGAAGAATGTGACTCATTTAGCATCTAGCATCTTTTCTTACTCCAGCCTATTGAAACAGTTTACTGCAGTAGGGCCAGTGGGCCTCATCCTCAAGTTTGACACTGCAATCTGGTGGTTTATCCATATTCAGAGGCACATGGATACCTGTCGCGCATAGTATATTGTGTAGCATGAGAAGGTTACAGTCAGTGGCCTATTTGGCAGGATTCTTAATAGTTTTATTCTATAGTAATGAACCTGATTGGACACTAAGGTGAAATATGTGGATACTAAATGGAGCAGATATTATTTTTACATAGTATACAATCTTTGGCTGGATGAGAGAAGCAAAGAACTTTGAAGGTCTAAATAATAATGTAAAGAGTAAAAGTCTTTTTTTTTTTGTATAAATGTAAATATGTAAAAGTCCTAGTATTCCAATAACTCAAACTACAGTTAAATACTCAAAAATAATAAATAAGTATAGTAACAAATTATAAAGTACTCAGTACAAAGTACTGGTGAGAATAAATTACAGTAGCTTAAGATTACCAACTAATGCTTATAATGGAAATCTAATGGTCTTACTAATGCTGCCCTTACACCAAACGACCTTTCAGCAATTTAACTGTCGCCAATAAATTTCCAGGATAAATTCATGAGAGATTTGTTAGAGTTTTAACGCGTTCCTGTCATGTCTATTGTTTGGCGTAAAGTGGTCAGAATAACTGTCTTAAGTCAATCGATCATTTTTAATATTATCATAAGTTTTTAGTCTTGGCTCATGAAAATAGTGATATGGACATTGTTAACTACCAATATGTGAGCTCTCTCCAGCACCAAACAGGAAGCAGCATAGCGAGTACAGGAACATCTCTGGTGGGTAGACAGACATGGAGGATTCTCCAGGGTGTCTTCACAAAATCACATTAGATGTCACATTAGATGTCACACTAGATGTCAAGTGTGACAAGTGATGCATCAGAGAGTAGCATATGTTACATTTGTCTTTTTGCCTACTGTCATTAAACCAACTTATTCAGCACTAGGAAATCATTTAAGCACTATCTTGGCAGTAACAGGGAGTTAAACTGATGTAAATGTGAACGAATAGAGAGAATACAGAGTTATCAGATATAATTATCTCCACCCCTAGAAAGCTGAAAAGAGTTAACTGTGGCAGAGATCAAGAGCAGTGATGCAACACTAAGCAGCAACAAGGACAGGAGTGAATAAAACATTATTGATTTTTATGAGCGAAACAGCAGAAGCATTGAGAAATCCACTTCTTAATGAGTTCACTGCCAATAATCATGGAGCGAATCAATAGAGAGAAGTAAAGAAACAGCTGCTTCCTGTTCTACAGGATGAGCATGTAAAGTGGATGCATGTGCAATAGAAATATGTTGATTATTTTCATACATCAGAAGGCATTTAACAAAAACCACATAACCATGTAAGAATGTAAAAAAACAACAAAAAAAAACAACAAACTTGGAACCCTGTGTAAAATGCAAGTAAAAACTGAATGCAGTGATTAGCAAATACATTTTGACCTATATTCAGTTAAATACAAGACAAAGACAAGATAGTTAATGTTCAAACTGATAACTGTTTTTAGTAAATATACACTCATTCTCAGTTTGATGCCTTCTTAAAAAGTTGGGACAGGGGCATATTTACTACTGTTTTATCACTGTTTTTTTTTAACAACACTTAGTAATCGTTTTGTAACTGGCAACACTAATTGTTGAATTTTTGAAAGTGAAATTCTTTCCCGTTCTTTTTTTATACGACTTCAGTTGTTCAATCAACAGGCTAAGAGGCCCAGTTGTTATATTTTGTGCTTCCTAATGTGCCACACATAGGTCTGGACTGCAGGGAGACCAGTCTAGTTTCCAGTACAAAGCCATGCTGTGGAAAAAAATGCAGAATGAGGCTTGCACACAGATGTGCAAGTTACCCATGCCATGGGCACTAACACACCCTCATACCATCACAGACGCTGGGTTTTGAACTTTGTGCTGGTAATGATCTGGATTATTCTTTTCTTCTTTAGCTCAGAGGACACAACATCCATGATTTATCCCCCAAAAAATTAAATGTGGACATGTCAGACCAGAGCACCCTTTTTTCTTACTTTGTGTCAGTTCATCACAGATGAGCTTGGGCCCAGAGCAGTCAGCAGTTTCTGGATGTTCTTGATATATGCATTTTGCTTTGAATTTGTAGATGCAGAGACAAACTGTGTTCAACAACAACAGCTTTCAGATGGGCTCCTGAGACCATGTAGTAAAGACCTTTTATGTTGGTTTTTAATGCAGTGCTGCTTGAGGGCTCAAAGGTCACAGGCATTCAGTGTTGTTTTTTCAACTTTTGATGATATTGTGGATTGTAGATGGTGAATTTCACCCCATCCTTGCTTGTGAATGACGATGTCTCTTTCATACTCAGTCATGATACAGTCACCTGCTATCAATTATCTTGTTTACTGGTGGAAATTTCCAAAGAAGAACTTGAGCATTTCTCAGTCTTTTTTGCGCCAGTCACAACTTTCTGGAACATGTTGCAAGCATCAAATTCAGAATTAGTACATATTCAAAAAAAAAAAAAATCATCAAAGGCTTAATAATTAGTGACACAAAATAAACATGCTGCATACAGTACATACAACACAGAAAAAGAAAAAAATAATATTGTACTTTGATATATGAGTATTTTCTTGTATTTCCTGTATGCAAGATATACAAATATAGAGAGCAGATGTTCTTTCAAAATGCTGGAAAACATTCAGAAGGAAGAAAAGTGTGTGGCTATAGTTCCCTCTTTAAAAAGTAGCACCAGACTAGCATTGTATTCCTGTCTGCCTATTTTAATGACATTTTTGGGTTCTTTTGTTGCCCATAGAATCCTGGGTTATAATTCAAAGCATATAATTCAGTCACTACTAAAGAATTATACAGTATTTGTAGAGAAACTAATAGGCAAGCATATAATTAGGACAATGAGAAGAGCTTGCACATGAAGTTCGTTTGTAAATGGACCGTGGCATGTTGTTTTGACGTTTGTATTCCACCACACTGGGTATAAAATGACTGAGTTTAAATTACAGTAGTCTTTTTTTTTTTTTTTAAGTTTAGTTCCTGTTTTGTAAATTGGTTGCAGTAGATGACTGCTAAATGCTGGGTACTTTCCCTGGTGATCTGAGGGGAGAAACATGATCACAGTTTTAGAAACCTGCAGCTGGAATGCCAGAAAATTTCAATAGGATGTCTGGATAAATTGAATGTAAACAAAACACATCAAGTTAAAGGGGGTTTGGGGTTCAGGTCTATCGTCTTTCAATGCAATCGTTGCTGGTGATGCTCCAATACACACATATTCAGTTCTTGCTCATTTTAGTTACTTGGCCTTCATTCATTCCTTCAAAAAGTCCAAGTGTGGTACATGTCAGAGGGCTTATTCAGGAAAGTAAACATTCTTCTTTTTGAACCTTGCTGTGGATATTGTCCTGTTGCCAAAACAGTCCATGATTTCTGTGTTTTGAGAAATTTTGGTATCTGAATACAGGTAGTTACAGTTTTTCTACCTGCATATATATGTACTGAATTTCCAAATTTAACCTGAACTTAACAACCAGTAAAGTGAAGTGGTCCAGTTCCAGCAGTAGCCACACAAGGTCTTGTCACCATGTCTTTGACTTATACTTTGGCTTATGAGTGCTTTTTTCTCCTCTCAATGGGTTAATAGCTTAGATTAATATCTGTGTGTATTTTCACAAGGGTGGCCTCTAGGTACTTTGGTTTCCTCCCATCTCCCCAAAACATGATGGTAAGTGAATCGGCTACTCTGTTTCCCCAGTGTTCTTGGGATAGGCTTCAGATTCAACCCTGACCAGGACAAAAAAAAAGGTTTACAGAAGATGAAAGGATTATCATTTATCAAGGTGTGCAAAAGAATGGCCAGTATGCATCTGTATACAATGGATGCTGTTCATTTCTGCACATCATATACTAAATGTCACCATTTGTGCACAGCCACACAAATCTATTATAAAGAAATGGGCATATATTGTAAATAGTTTCCCTTAAAATGGTGATTTTACGGTTACACGGGGCAATCAGTGGCACAAGTTATTTTTCAATAACTTGCAATGGTGAGAAAAGTCCTCATTATTACCTTTTCACCTGCTGTATTTGAACATGTGATGTACTGCAGGAAGAGCAATATGAATAGGGTGACCATACATACTCTTTTTCCAGGACACGTCTTCATCTTGAGACCTATAGAATGCGTCTGATGCAGGATTTCTAAAATGCCAACAATGACTGGGATTCAGCTATAGCTTTTTACAGAGACCATTCATTTTGCAGGCATCTGTCTGCCTCATAGCACCAGTGTCCTCATTTTTTAAAATGGAAATATGGTCACTTTAAATGAATGAATCTAAAATGTTATTATGTGACTCGGTTGGAAGATGCCAATTTCTCACTGAAATGGACCGGATTTAAGTGTACATGACGATGCTATTGCTGTGGCTTTTTCTCCAAGAGTGGAGCAAATTGCTGCCAGAGATCAACAAAGATTGCACTGGATGAGCAGTATTGACTGATGAACCGCTCCTCACTCTCAGCAAAGTGGTTCTTATGGTTCTTAAAAAAAAAAAAAAAAAAAAAAAAAAACATATGCCATATCTTCAAGTGAGGTGGTGTCTATATTTAGACATGCTTTTATACTGCCTTACCCATGACTACACTATTCTACCATTATCCACACATACCTTTATAATAAATAAAGAATAACTTTATTAGAATAACTTGATTCTATGCTTAGAAACATGCATGTAAATAATTTTTGCAAGTATACACACAGTCGATAAACAAGACCTTTACTAGTTCATCATACTATAAACTCCAAACAGAACCAATGTTTTTATATATGTGAGCTTTGACCAGGGTCGATGGCATCAAACATCTGTGGCCAACTACTAAAGAGTGAAGTGTAGTGTGGAGATGAATATTAGTGAACAACCCACAATTCACTATGTAGTCCTATGTGGAAATGATCCAAACAGGAGTAAAAGAGCAGTATTTTAACCAAATGTCATGAGTTACA
>JAQMCW010162166.1:0-11636 GCA_030068335.1 Chrysichthys cranchii | reverse complement strand
TGTGGGAGGAAACCGGAGTACCCGGAGGAAACCCACACGAACACGGGGAGAACATGCAAACTCCACACAGAAAGGCAATCTGCCGCAGGAAAACAACAAGGAGGGCCATAATCTAGAACAGAAATAAAATAAGAAGAAGCAAAGACAAAACAGTAAGAAAAGGAGGGAGTGACGACAGGATGAAAGTAAAACCAAGACGGAACAGACCAATGAATGGCTAATCTAAAGAATGACCCAAACGCCTAAGAAAACAAAAAAAAAAATACGTTTTTAAATTTGATTTAAACAATCTAGCATGAGGGAACACTTTATAACGGATGGAAGATGGTTCCAAGGTCTAGGAGCAGCTAGAGACAAAGTCCAGAAACTTTAAAACGACAGAAAACACAGCGATTTTGCGTGCACCGTGATTTAAATGCAAAAAATTTAAATGTTTCCATTTATAATTTTGCGAAATGCTGCTTTGTCGAAACGTTTGAAAAACCACCTCATGTGAATTTATACACCTCGTGTGTGAACTTTTTTTTTTTTTTTTGGCAATATTTGAGGTTTTTCCCCCCCGAAATTCACATTTCCATTAAATTTTTTTTTTTAGTTGAAATTTCAAATTGCGCATTAAGCAGATTTACGGAAACTCACCTACTGAAACCCTGACCGAGCACTTACTGAAAATATGTCAGCAAACAATTGAAACTTGAGTTTCTGAATTCATCCTTCGCCAACTATTCTTAAAAAAATGATGAATTTCTAGAACGAAGTAAAACCTCTTTCCTTTATTCACGTTGCAACAATTTTCCTTTCTTTTTCCCTTACACAAATCTTTGTTGCAGGTCATGTATAATACCCTTGATCGGCTTTAGAAGCGCTCCAGGACCTTTAGCCCGTCTCTTCATACGTCTGGGAAAACCGCATACGTACACTGCACTACTGCTTTCTTCCGGCTCGAAACAGCGTTTGTTGCCGATTTACCTTCGCAAAACTGTCCTGAAGCCTAACAATAGCAGAGCAACAATAGCTGGTGGCCACTTGCATCCTGAGGGCTTCATAGCATAAAGGCCGAGCGGAGGGGAATTAACTCCGACATGTTATTGTAAGGGTGAGTGGTTAATCATCACCCTGTTCTGAACTGTTTTTTTTTTTGTTAGACGTGCCATTATCTTTTGTCCCAAGTAGCCATGAATATACAGAAAGCCAACAAAATCTCAATTCCAGCGTGTCCCTTAATGAAAAGGGCATATTAAATAAATAAATAAATAAATAAATAAATAAATAAATAAATCCTTTGGCAGATGTTTCCATCCAAAATGAGTCACGAGTCAGGATCATCTCCAAGCACAGTGCTCTGAAAGACAGCCTGAAATTAAAACAGGCCTTTAAAAAAATGTTTAAACACTGCTGGTTCAAAACAGTTCGTCTGTGTTTGCATTGTGAACAATTAATCGAGATCAATCTCTTAAAAAAAACAAAAAAAAAAAACTAAAACCACACAGACACAGACAGAGAGACAGAGAGAGACACACACACACACACAGACAGACAGACAGACACACGGACACACACACACGGACACACACACAGACACACGGAGAGACACACACACAGACACACACAGCCACAGACAGACAGACAGACACACACACAGACACACTGAGAGACACACACACAGACACACACAGCCACAGACAGACAGACAGACACACACACAGACAGACACACACAGACAGACACACACAGACAGACAGACACACACAGAGAGACAGACAGACAGACAGACAGACACACAGCCACACACAGAGAGACAGACACACAGCCACAGACAGACACAGAGAGACAGACAGACAGACAGACACAGACAGACAGACAGACAGCCACAGACAGACACACAGCCACAGACAGACACACACAGACAGACAGACAGACACACACACAGACAGACAGACACACACACAGACAGACAGACACACACACACAGACACACACACACAGACAGACACACAGACAGACACACAAACACACATACAGACACACATACAGACACACATACAGACACACATACAGACACGCACACACACAGACAGATACACAGACAGACACAGACACACACACACACAGACAGACAGACACAGACAGACACACAGTCAGACACACAGACAGACACACAGACAGACACAGACACACAGACAGACACAGACAGACACACAGACAGACAGGCAGGCACACAGACAGACAGGCAGGCACACAGACACACACACACAAAAACAGACACAGAGACAGACAGACACACACACAGACAGACACACACACACACAGACAGACAGACAGACAGACACACACACACACACACACGGCTGTAATCTTCCATCACAATGCAGTGACTTTTGCCTGCACTAACTAATGTTCAGATTTTGGATGACATCACCCTGTACGGCTGGATGGAGAAGAGAAGAAATTAAAAACACGGAGCCTGCTCTATGACTTGGTAATAAACAACCATAACACTTTTCTCCGCGGCGGCACATAAAGTCGGCAAGTCGTCGGCCAACGTTTGGACGTGAGCCGTGGTGCGTTCCCTCATGTCTCTCATAAAGTCTGGTCAATGTCTTTACTCTTTCTTGATTTGTTATGCTAACAGAAGAATTATGAGACAGCTTTGGGTTTTCTCAGAGGTTTTCCATCCAAGTGCATGTTCCTGAGTCATTCCGACCATTAAAAGTCGATGTTTTTGTGCTGCAGCAAGCGGTGGGATTCAGGACAGCCATCATGCGCCATCATTACAGCATCACTGAGACACACATTGTCTTCAAATGGACACCTCAAACTTGTTCAAACTTGTTTTGTGAAAGTAAACAGGTTGAACCAAGAGACCACAAGCCTGCTGCGGCTATTAGGAATAAACGCTTTATAGCCCGGACTCTATGAAATTTAATTTGGGGTACGGTGCGTTTCCATTCTACCTAAAGTCTACTTCCATCCGTCTTCCCTCCATCTCTCGCTCCTTCGTGTTCACCGAGCTTACAGATTTTGGAGAAGTCCTTGCATCTCCTCAAGTCCATTTTTCCTCATTTGCGTAAACCCTGGACTCCCTGCTTTCAGCATATTCATACAAATCACCTAATCAGTCTCTTTTATGAGCCCCAGTGCTCTATTTAAGCATTAAATTTACACGGTCAAGGTCATAAACATGCACGGAAACACATTCATTCATCACACGCACAACGAACCGAAGCAGAAAAAAAGAAATAAATAAAAACACCACCGCAAATACGGCCTGGACTGAGGTGGACAAATTTCAACAGGATGCATTTATTTCACTCCGAAGATCACTTCACCTGCCTCAGCACTAAGAACGCGATCTGATGCTCCAGGTAAAGAGAGTCCCTATCAGGAAGGGACACGATCCACAAAGTGAAGAGGGGAATTCGGACAGCTGTGGCAACGATCCTTGCGGGAGAGCGAGTCAGCTTCTCTGTAATAAATACACCTTGAGGTGGAATGAGCTTTACCACGGATGTGCTCAGTGCTACATTTCGATCTACGTGATAATGTAATGCTTTTTAGTCCAGATAAGAAACACACCCTAGCCTAAGTCACTTCCCGATCCTAACACAGTTGTACAATCATCATCTAGAACATAAAATCACAAATAAGCCACAGAAAATGGAAAACTTGTCAGGTTTGTGGCGTTTCGGTGGACACACGTGCAGGCAGGAGACAGCTCTAATGTCCCAATACGGGTTTATTATAATCTAAGACTAAGGTACATAAACAGGAGACAAAATCAGGGGCAAAAACAAACAGGTCAGGCTAGCGGCAAACAGACAAACAACGGAGATCCAGAAATCGGAGAGACAAAAAACAAGGCACAAAGGTCAGAACCGACAAATACAAACATGAGAATCAAGGCTTGGCAAGAGTCACAAAAGTAAACTAATGCTTCGCAAGGAGTACATGAACGGGTGAGACTATTTAAAGTCTGGGAAATTACTCTCAATGTGGAACATCTGTTTCCGCCCACGTGACGCACCAAGGGCCGCGCGAATCCTCAAGCACACGTCGGCAATAAACGCGCATGGTGCACGACGCGACGCCGGACAGGAAAACCCGGAAAAGCGCATCTTCCTTGCGTCTGGGGCGGATCCATGACAGTACTATACACTGCAGTGTAGGAACAGAAACACTGACATCCGATATCCGTGGCTGTTTCTCCCTTTTCTGATCTCTTTACAACGTCTGATTTCACTTCCATCGTGATGGCGTTCCTCTTCGACGAAGCACGACCACGTGAAGACTCTGACTGTCGTTTGCGAGCCATGATGAGGACCACAAAGTCGCCAAACAAAGCAACACAAACGGAACACTTGTGCTGTTTTTTTTTTTTGGTCAACTTCGCCAACTTCCTCACTCGTACGCCGCGTTACTGCGTATTCTTCCGCCGCGCGCAACCAGACTACTTCGCCCACGTAGTCCGTAAGTACGACGCGAACGGCATGAACCCAAACACTCATCTCAAGTTTTTATGGGAGCGAGCGAACTCGAAACGTCGTATGTTGAGACCGTTGTAACCCGAGAACCTCCTGTAATCACTCTTTACAAGCGTAGTGAGCAGAAAAGCATCTCAGGACACACGATATGCTAAAGCTTGACGCGGATGGGCTACAACAGGAGAAGACCACGTCAGGCTCCACATCACCAGGGCTCGTTCCCCTGCAGTTTTCCCCATTCTTGACCTGAATGATTTCATACACTGCGCTTCTGCTTCATGATTGGCTGATGGGATTAACCGCATGAATGAGCTCCGAATAAATTAGCCACTCAGTGTTTATACACCGAATGACGGCATGTGTGTATGCGTGTGTGCACACTTACATAGTAGGGATCCTGAATGACCAGTTGATTTTCAGGATCGTATGAGCCGAGCAGCTCGATTTTGGCTCTGCTGTTCTGGACGCTCTTCGCTTTCTTGTTCAGATCTCTGCAACAAAACACAAACAGCGAACTTTATCACGTGACGTTTACATTTATCCAAAAAAAAAAAAAAAAAAAAAAAAAGTGCAGTGTTTAATTCGTTTTTATTATGGATTCAGGCAATTTTACAAAGCTAGTTAGGTACAGGAGGCATTGCTGGGCCGGCCGTTGTCTTTTACGTCAAGCGTGTGATAATTTCGACATGTAGCTGAAGAGTTCTAACTTCTTAGCTTTGGAACTCAAAACAGCGTGCCAAAAGACACCCAAACGGCTCTAGCAAGTGCTCGTATATACCGAAGACTTGTTCTAATCTCATTTAATCCTATCCTGAAATACCCAGGCTCAATTCTCTTCCCACACAAGCTTAAGGTAAAGGTCAAAAGGAAACGCTCTCATCAGCCGGCATGGCCGACCTACTCATCATCACGCAAGATGGACGACGGGTGTGGTGTGAGTTCCTCTCCAAGTTCTAAGACAAAAAAAGTTCATATCGCCAGTAAATCTTAGTATGTTTTGACATCACCGGTTGGTCAGTGACCAAAAACACGATCTTTCAGGGGAAATTCATGTAAAACATCTGGGAGCCAAGCATCAAAAAGAGGAGAAAAGTCTCGTCCGTGCAAGAATCCGAGGAACTCGGTAAGCTGCTTAAGCAGGAGCACAAGGACGGGGACTGGGAACATGTGATTCGGGCATTATCCATCCCAAAATGGTGCACTAGTGAAGAAAAAAAAAAAATCTCCACACACTGCTATGCCTTTTCTATTTATGGTTTATGATGTTACCTAAAACTCCTTACTCGTATAGCGTTTTAAAGTTTTGCCCCACTGTTAGGAGAACAAGAGTCCCAGAGAGAGAGAGAGAGAGAGAGAGAGAGAGAGAATATCTAGCCTTGTGCTCTGGGTGGAAGAGACCGCCATCTCCGTCAACCATAACGACTCTGACCAATCACAGAGCTCAGTGAAATCCGACAGCGGAAACTTGGAAAAGACCAAAAAGCGATGATCTTCAACTGTCTAGTTGTAGCTTTACATTTACAGGAAACGGGGCTGTTCTACTGAAGTTCAATGAATTGTGTGAGAGATGCTTTTCTGCTCACCACGCATGTAAAGAGTGGTTATTTGAGTTGCCATCATCTTGGAGTCCCATCAACTCAAACGAGACTGACCTCTCTTATCAAACAAGGCATTCTGCCACTATAAATGCCCGCCCTGTATAAACGCCAGAGTGTTGTGTGTGAAAATCCCAGATCAGCAGTTTCTGAAAAACTCAACCCAGACCACCTGGCACCGACAACCATGTGACGATTAACGTCGCCGAGGTCGGCTGATTAACGCACAGGGACTCGTGATGAAGTAGCTGGTGAGTGTATCAGTGTATCAGAATACTCAAATTAGTGCTCTCCTCTACACACTTTTCATCTGCCATCCAATTTTAGAACTTATGATGATCGGTGTTGTGATTTTTCACGGCTTGTATAAGAATGTAGAATTCTGTGAGGGAGAATCCAAATGTAAAGGCAAGTTATAAATGACGCGATAACCCAGAGAGCAAAAGACAAAGCATGGAGTGGAGACATCAGTCTTCTCCAGTGAAGGAGAAATTCAAAAGTCCGTCCTCCCTCAAGAAAATCATCTTAACGTTCTTTTGGGACATGAAGGTTCCTGTTCTGGAGCACTAAATCACTGTGCGTTGCTGCGAAATGAACTTCAACCTGCAATTCGCAGCAAAAGAAGAGGAACGCTGTCCAAAACAGTCTTGCTGCACCAGGACAATGCACGTCCTCATACAGCAGCAGAGACAGTAGACACAGTGCGACGGCTCGGGTTCTGACGTCTCCCACGTCCTCCTTACAGCCCGGATCTGGTGCTGAACCATTATCACATCTTCGGTCCCCTGAAGGAGGCGCTGCGCGGTCACAGAGTCACCTCTGATGATGAAGTAAAGGAAACGGGGATTCACCTGGCTTCGGGAGCAGAAGAAAACCTTCTCTGCAGGAATCCAGAAGCTAGTCGAACGATACAACAAATATGTTGTTTTACATGGGGACTGTGTGCAAAAGAGATGTGTTCAATTTCTCGCAATTACTTCTGTTAAAGCTGTTACGTGTATTGTCTTGTCAGTGTATGCGTTTTGTCATTTTATTGCCTTTACTTTTTGATTCTCCTTCACATTATTTTGTTATGTCTCAGACCTCTTTTTTTATTTGCTGGTTTCGAGACATCGTCAACTCATCTGTCCTTTGCCGGAATAGCGTGCTTGCATACGGCTTTCGGAAAGACGCATAGTTTTTTTTTTTTTCCCTCCCACTGAAATTAATGGAGTTTTTGTCCTTTTTTTTCCCATGCCACGGCTCAAGCGGACTCACGTTGTCTTGCAGAAATGCATCTGGTTTTTTAGTATTACCCCACAGCGCTGTTGAAATCTCCATACTGAGCGCTCAGTATGCGTGGATTCATTTTCTATTACAGCGGCTCAGACAATAGCGCTGGTGACCGGACTGCGTAATCTTTGATGTGGTGAGGTTTTCTCTACGGACACATTTATTTAACATTTTTTGAACGGAGTCTTCGGGTAAAATAACAGAGAATCCAAAAACAAGAGAAAAAAGAAAGAAAGAAAAAGATGGTGAACATCTGTCTACAGCCAATATAACGCAAGTGACGAGGGACTGTTTTGTTTTGCGGATGTTCCCCGTTGTTAAACGGACCTATAAACATTCAAAGATTATGCAGCATTTTTTTAAAAAGTAAATAAAAATGATCATCACTGGCAAACTGCTTTAGTACAAGAGGAAACCTCACCTTGGGATGTGCCGTTATGGGGAAATGATCACGTTCACCTTCGTGCTTGCGAGTTGCATCACGCTACCTCGCTTCCTACAGCATCATGTTCTCAAGTGTTTTAGTCTTTACTTCTAGCACTGTTTCACGCCAAGCTGTCAGTTCTAACTTTTATTACTTTATTGTCTCTTAAAATTGCCTCTTGGTCAGGTGGCTTTAAACAGGCCACACATAAAGAAGCTTACAAGGACAATCTTTATACAGAGAATGCCTAAAAAAAGCTGTAATAGTAGTAGTACACTAATACCCCGCTACATCACGGTTCACATTTCGCGTCCCCGGCTATTCGCGCACTTTTATTTAGAACATATCTACAGTAAACATTTATTCTTTTTTTGCGCATTTCGCTGGTATTTCGGGGCATCCGCAAAACCTGTAGTGAATTGTTCTGATGGATTTTTATGTTGAAATAAGGTCATTTCTTAATATGAACAGAATTTACTAATTACAAAATATAAACCTTAATTAAAATGGAGTAAAAATAATAGTATATAAAATACAGTACAGTGTATAGCATATTTACACAGGAGACAACGAACATGCAGGTTTTTTTTTTTTTTTGTTGGAGAAACGAGTCTGACCAATCGGAATGCCCTATTCATTTAACCTTGGTGGTGATTGGCTGCTGGCTACGACGCATACGGTCGGGGAGAAGCAACTAGCATTCACCACCAATCCCAGGTCTTTGCCTGTAGCTGTCCCGACTGTTTCGTTTGTCCTGTGTACACTGTGTACTTTTGTTAGTTACAAAAGTGGGTGATAATCACAGTATTATACAGTATAGAAAAAAGCCTAGGCTAGGTTAGTGTACTACAAACATACAGTACTGAAAATATAAGTACAGGCTACGCTAGTATAGTATACAGTGGTACCCTGGTATTCGACGTCCTCAGTATTCGACGAAATTATTCGATGTGATTTCGGGGGATTTTTTTCCCTCGAAAATCGACGTCGACGCGGTATTCGACTCGACAAACGTTTTACGTGGTTTTTTTGGGGGTTTTTTTAATGATTTTTCACGATTTCAACAAATGTCAGTATTTCAAAGAAAATCCGAACCAAATGTTAATTAAAAGTGATTTTTCTCCCAAAGAGGCTCAGTTTTGTAAAAATATATATTTTTTTGCTTTGTAATGTGTTTTTTACTGCTAAAAACGACTTTATAGGAACTATTTTTTCCCCCCTCACGCCACCATTTCATACACCACCACTTTGCGTAAACAAGCCGAATCGGACACAGCGTCGCATCCGTAGTGTACACATCATCTGTGAGTGAGTGCTCCATAACCGCAGGTGTGTTTTGCTCAGGGTTTCACGGTTAAATACGGTAACCCTGTCTAGCAAGAAAGGGAGTTCAGGCAGCACTGGGGCCGAGAGAAAAGCCGTGAGAACGACCATTGAGGTTCAAAAAGAAACTGGGGCTAAATATGAAAGTGGTGTGCGCGTCACTGATCTTGCCGAAGAATACAACATTCCAAGATGGACGATCTCAACTTTTATTCAAAGCAATGTTCAATAGGGTTAGTTTATATTCATGTTTAATAGGATTTTCAATCATGAGGGAAATGAGTCCAAAAAAATAGGGTACAATATGGGGAACTTTGGGAGGCAGCGAAATAATTATTTTGATTTACATTATTTCTTATGGGGACAAATTACTTGGTATTCGAAGAAATTAGTATTCGACGTCACCTCTGGAACCAATTAGCATCGAATACCAAAGCACCCTGCCTCGCTATATGCTCGCAAATGTTTCCATTGTGTGTTTAATTGTGTCTAGAATGTGTTTAAAGAGTGCAGGAGGATAATCTCTTATAAATAAAATAACAATTGGCGGGCGGCGTCCGTGTATCGCGGATTTCCGCCTTTCGCGGAAAGTTCTGGAACCTAACCCCCGCGACAGACGAGGGACTACTGTAGTCGTAGAAGTGAGGAGATTTTAAGAGTGCATGATAAAGTAACCGTGCCATGTTGGAAATATCACGGGATATTGATTAAAGAATTATGGGGACATTATGGGGATGATTAGGGATCGGTGGAGACTGGAGTGAACTGGAGTGCACACTGGGTGTAAGGCACATCTCCATGCACTCCGAGTGACTTCTAGGAAGGTGGATGAGATGCGCCGAAGCTCCACTACAAAGCCATCTTAAGCTGAATCCCGGACGAGTGATGGATGTTCACTTAAGTGCACTTTTGAGACCATTTCATACAGAATGTACAAATCAAATCAGTACGCGGGTCTTAAAAGCATCCTGCGAACGTACCTCAGGTTGCTCTCGTCCATGCACAGAATGTACTCGAACGTCGCAAAGTCCTCCTTCGTCACCTAATGCAAAAAAACAAAACAAAAGACGGACACAGACGGACAGAGTGAGACAGGAGTAAAAATGGACGGATCACTGCATTTTCACTGACCAAAAAAAAAGGTCGTCCTGCGTCTAAGTAAGCGATCGCTGGGTGTATCGGAGAGTTTCTGAAGCTGACGTGCGCTGGCTGCGCTCCAACAGTCTTTAGACAAGGAGGGAGTGCTGCGAGTAGATGAGTTGGATGGGTCTTAAGCGAGAGGAGTAATCCTTCGCAGATGCAGATCAAAGCACATCTGTGGCCACACGTGAACTCTTACATGTGTTTGCGCATGGGTTGAGCAAGAGAGGACATTATTTGTGCAAGACAGCCAAGCAAGGGGGTTCATGGCAAAAATTTTCATTCTACCAAAAAAAAAAACAAACAAAAACAAAAACCCCACCCATGCAGGAGCGTTCAGCAGCGAAATGAACACGAGGGGAAAAACAAAACGCGACTCGGAAAGCGGCGCCCGGACCGAAATAGCATAAGAGCTCGAGCTGAACTCCAAATCTCACGCACAAATAACGCATAATGGATTTAACTGGAATGTTAACAAACACGAGAGAAGACTCTTGATGTAACCACGGTGTTCGTGGTTTGGGTTCGATGAGTTAAAACAATAAGCCTCCGATGCAGACATATTATGGAACAAATTGGCGTACAGTTCAATATCTAGGACTGTTGTAATCCCAACGGTTTGTTTTGCTCTGAAAGAAATTCCTGGTTTAATACAAAAACCATTTTAGAACCTCTCTAAGTTACTCTGTAAGTCGACATTTATCCGATTTATCTGATAATTCTCGGTTCTGTGCGTGTGACCAGGCATTCGGACATTCCCGCGCCCTCGCACAAGACACGGAAAAAACTCCTACAAGGCTCTTCATCTGGGATCAGTCACATCTCATTCCTTACAGTCGTCCTCGTTCAACATCACCGAATAGTCCCAAAAGGAATAAGACAAACAGCGACTTCATTCCCACAGAGCCAAAGCACGAGCGATGGGGTTTTTTTTAAAAGGGCCGCATAAATTCGATTTTCATTTGAATTCGTGTAAAAGTGTTGATATAGGAAAGGATCAAGTTGAAAAGTTAAAAAGCCAGCCATTTTATCCAGTCTAGGGTTCGACAGAGTGCAGAAAAAAAAAGTCAAAGTAAAGCTGTACTGTGCGGCCTAATCATACCAACCACAGGTGAAGAATTATAGGCAAAAATTGTACTTGGTGCTTATTTTAATGGGCAATTTCACTGCAAGGTTAATTTAATCACAATATCACACAGGAAACAGGAATCCCAAAGAGCTTCCTACTCACTATACGTGTCCACTACGTAGGGGAGAACATAGCTGCATCGTACAACATACACTATGTACAGTCGATCCTCTCATTAACGGACTAATCGGGGGGGAGAGGCTGTCCACTGAGGTGAATAGTCCGATAATTTGAAGGAGGTGGGTGTTTGTGTTTGTGTGTGTGTGTGTGTG
>JAQMCW010162080.1:0-11643 GCA_030068335.1 Chrysichthys cranchii | reverse complement strand
GCGTACTTACTGCCGGTGAGGTCACTTCCTGTTCACGAGTTGAAGCGGAAGTGGGCTACGAGCCACTTTCACTTTTAATCCGCTGATGAAATACAGTGCATACTGTTTTATTTCGATTTAAATGTTATTATAATGATTGAATGAACATTTTTTTAAAACGAAATTTTTTATTCCATAGTCCCGTGAAAGCCAAAAAATTCCACGAATCAAAATTTGAAAATCTGCGATGAAGTGAATCCGCGAGAGGTGAACCGCGGTATTGCGGGGGACGACTGTATATCCAAAAATAAATAAATAAATAAATTTGTATATGGATGTTGTTAATGACTTTCTTGCAAATATTGTAATATTTTCTATGCTGGACTCCATTGCTGTATCTTTTCCAAGCAGGTAATCATTCAAAAAACAAAAACATAAACAAAAAAAACCCTCATATAAGGCTCCTGCAATCTGCTTTACATTTAAATCTGTTCTTATGGAGAGAATTTATTTAGCACTGCAGGCTCAGTGGTCACACAATACAATAAACAAAAGGAAAACATACTTAGTGCTAGAATTTCCAGGCTGTTTCAAATCTCAAAAAACACACCATGAGACATGTCTGTCAATCATCTATTTGCCAATGTGTTTTAGTATTATTTATTTACTGGCCGAGAAGCTTTAGTTGCATTGCCTAAATGATAAACACTTTGGTGTAATTCAGGCTTCTCAGTGAAACTGAATAGCAGACGTGACTTAAGAACTACTCAGACGGTTACGCACGAGTTGCGTGCATGTGGACGAGCCAAAAACTCTAGGTGTGTCTCAGTTAAACACAATCCTGACATCGAACATGTGTGATATCTAGTCGAGGAGCAATATTAGGTCCAGTGCTACTTATAGTAAACTAACAGATTATTCTAACCACAATTGAATTGAACTTCATCATCATCAAAAATGTAACCAGTCACCACAGTAATTTTAATCATCTGAATGGGCGGTCCAGAAAAACAAGTGAAGCGTCTGCATGAGCTGACTCTGCATACAGAGAAATACTGATCTAATCATATCTATAAAAAAAAATTTTATGAAAAAATGAGAACTAATAGTTTTTTTAGTCACAATTAAGAATTTTGTGCACACAAGCAGATATACAAGATATACGCCATACAAAATTGTCTTTTCACATTGCTCTAATATTTATATTTCTGTTATCAAAATAAACTGTTAAATACTGCGCCATGCAAAATGGTGCTCACTTTATGGATTGGTAGTAAACACAGCTACAAAAAAACCCAAAAAAAACCAAAACAACAAAACAACAAAAAACACGTCATAATTTACACAAATGAAAATTGTAGCCTTAAAATCTGAGAGGTTTTCTGTTGTACTCCACATGACCAAGTGATGACTCAGAGAGTTGCGCTCTTACTTGTCAAGAATTTGTTCAGATTTTTATGAACTGAATTAGAGGAACTTTAACAGCAAGACATCTGCTCAAAACATTTCTCATTTGGCCAAACATCTCATTTAAATCTACCAATTTTTCAAACCCAGCACTTGGATGCCCTTAATTGTGTAATCGATGTTATAAAATGAAGCGAGGTGGGTCCAGGCAAGACAATGCATTAATAGATAGGCAGTAAGCAAACAGAAGGGTTAAATATCAGCTCTTACGATGCCCTTCTTGGCGGTAAGGTTGTGCAGTGCTCCGCTGCATGCCTCCAGTATGGTTGTGTTCGAACTGGAGCCCAGCAGGTTCAGATAGGTCATCATTGTCTTTGAGTGAGTGAGCAGGTTCTTGCCTTTGTCATTGAAATCGTCCATCAGTGGGTATTCAGATAGCTTCAAGATAGCAAAAACACAACAGACTACTCATAAGGCACGGTACTGATTCAGCACAACCACTTTACTCCACATTGCATCCAAATTTGAACATTTATTCTTTGTTTATGCGGCTCACTGCTGAAGAGATTTTCACTGTTCTCTGCGCTATGACATGAAAGACCTAATCTAATCTGACCTGATCTGTTTTGATCGAAATCTTTACGTATATTTTATTTCCTGCTAGTTTTTTTGGGTAGCAAGGTCTTAGTTTGCTCCCTACTTAGCAGTTATTATTACTATGCATTTATTTTCCTGCTCTAATAGCAATATCAACAACATTTCAGAACGTCCATAAAACTAAAATAATCTCTTTAGCAGAGATATGATTTTCAAAACATTAAAATCAAGCAAACGACATGGATTCTCATACTGCGTGAAATGAAATGTATTTAATGCTGTTTTAATTGGAATAAAAATGTAGAATACATTCATTTTTACCTGGAAGAACTATAAGTTATATCATTTTAAAAAAAAAGGTGAATTACCCCAAAATTGTAAATCAGACTTTCACATAAATGAAAAGTGGCACTCATTGATCTGCGTTGTGTCTTTAATCCAAACGCGCTTACTTGCTGGGCCTTGCGGCTCTGGTTGCTAAAGCATCCGATAGGGCCGACGTCAGCAGTGTTAGCGCGGCTTTCAGGACACTGAACCAGCTTCTTCATCTTGGTAAACATAGAAGGCTCCTCGGTTTCCAGCTGATAAGTCAGGTTGTGCAGAATACACACACAGTTCTCCACGGACTGCGGGCAAATAGCAAAACAAAGAACACCTGTTAGGATATTACTACTATAAGTATGTTTGTGGCACTCACCTCAGGCCATGTGTATTATATTGCACATTTATTTTTACAACGACAAGGATGACCGAGGCTCCTGATGATTTTTATGGAAAGTTGGAATCTAAGCTACCAATCAAAAGTTCTCATCACTGCAATGAATAGATCATCTTCTTGCTGAAAGCCTCATTTTGCGTAGACGAAATTTCACTCTTTTATCTTACTTTGCTTTATCCTCTTAACAGGATATCAGTATCTTACCGTATATCAGCAAAGTAGTCATTTACCATTATCGAGAAAGGAAACTAGGTCCTGGTTACAAGAGAATAATACCTTATCGTTCACATAGCCGTTGTCTACAGAGGTCTCCAGGTGTTTCACGAGTGAGTCGATCAGGCCCTCACAGTTGCGCAAGGCCTGCCGGTTTGCCATTATGCCAGAACTCAGATTTCTGATGGTAAGGAGAATTAACAGGGTTACAGTTATATAACATTTTCTCCCCCCCCCCCAACCCCAGTTTTCTTCATCACTTTATCTAGCCCAAACATGTTCACACAGAGTTGTTAATGAATGCACTGCTGAGCTGAATGTGGCTTAATGGGCCACATAAATACATACACTTGTCTGGGGAAAAATAATAAAAATTATAACACTGTGTTTTCTGCTCTATAAAAATTTACTATAAGGCAACAGCTTAGCATGTGACACTGTGATAAAAGAGTGACCTAGAAACACTTCTCTCAAACTTTATTGATTGCAAACACTGCCTGCTGTCACTCGTACTTACTTTGAAACCCGACAGTTCTATTAACATTTTCAATTATGTAAATGTTTTAAGCTCCGTGTGTTTATGTGAAGGTCTCATGCTTTAATTTTCCGCCATTCTTTATTATCCGGCCAAAAAACAGGTACATTTCATGCTTTCTCTTTGACCCCTGTGTATCACCAGATTACTTCCTCACTCCGGTCAACACCCTGTAACAGTAAAACTACATGTTTGTTTTTCATAACTGAGGATTCCCACTGCTGATCAATGCTAACTGGTTTTGCATTTACTCATGAGGTGATCATTATGAATGTGTTCAAAAGCAGGTGCACGTTGGACTGTGTTTAAATGATTGGAAAGTATGCTAATTGTTTCAGCCTGCATTGCTGGAAGATTAACAATAGCTTGATATGACAAGTGCATATTCCCACGTTCAAAGGCTGTGAGAAAGAACATTTCTCACAAACCCAAGCAGCTACCGCAAAAACAGCCAGAACATTAACCATCGGTTTCACCGTAACTGTCCATGACTCAACCAAACATCCAGCTGACGTAACTCTTTTTTTTTTTTTGCTTTGACATTGTGCATTTTTTGATGACATACTTGGTGGGTTGTTACATGTTAAGACCTAATGACTGGTGTATTCAGAGCAGAGAAAAGGCATGGTTGTCAGTGAAAGGGGTCTTTTTCATACTGGTAAATGACATGACTGGTGCCAACGTACTACAGCCACGCCCTTCGTACAGCCCCAGGATGTCAAACTTGATAAGGAATTTCCCTCTGTTTTCACAATGTGCGTAATGATTCATGCTTAGTCTTGTAATTATGATAATGTGACAGACATGTCAGATTTCATTTCAGGTCTCATGAGAGCAGGACATGTTTTTATTTTTAAAGGTTTCGATTATAGCAAGTGCCACTAGGAATAAAACAAAATGCCGCAGAAGAATACAAACAAAATGCAGTTGCACGTTTGAACCTATAACCAATCATTACTTATTTTTCAGCTTTGAAAAATAAACCATTATCTATACTGGTGTCCCACACACACACACACACACACACACACACACACACACACTTTAGCCAGCACTGGAAGTGAAACTTTATTTCGCTCCTTCATTTTCCCATAGGATCTAACTAAAGTGTACATAACTTGCATAATGGCAGACTTGTTTAATCCAGGGAAAAACAAGCTCCATGAGTCGGCAGAAATTTTGAGGCTCTTTGCCGCTAAAGTCAGAAGCTTATGATGCACATACGTCATTCTTCAGTAGTGTGGCAGACTAACGCTGTATCCTGAATTATAGTCGTAAAACCGCATTCTAATCACAGTAATAATAAAACTCAACATAGTACAATTTCACAAGAATCACAAGGACAGCTTGTTTTAAAAGGGAATATTCACCAGACCAATCCAATATCTAAATATCCAATAAAAGTCAATCACATTAGGAAACTTTTGTAACAAAAAAGTGCTCCATTTGAAAAAAATTTTATATACAGTTTGAATGACACTAAAGTATATTTACTTACAGGTACAGGAGCTCCCCGAGTTACGATGGCCTTACTTAAGATCTTTCGAAGTTACGACGACGATTGCGATGCGCTAACAATTACGAGGACGACACCCGGAGGTACACGGAACGTGCCCGGATCACTCGCTTTGCGCGGAGTTAACTTGCATATCGGGGTACTGTATAGTGCATTACTGCAGGTTTTTAGTGTTCTTTAGTGAGCTAAATTTAATTCAGAAGCATGTCTTCTACAGGAAAAGACTCCTGGGAAGGCTAGGCTAAGTTAGGCTAAGCTGGGCTGAGATACCTAAGCTAGGATAAGTGGTTCAACACAGTGGTTCGACATATGTTATTTTCGACTTACGATGGGTGTCGCGGAACGCACCTCCATCTTAACTTAAGGACTGCCTGTATATAGTTTGTCTATTATGACTAAATAAATATATGGCTTTCCCAAATTGCCACTCTTCTCCAAAAACTCTGCCAATTTTTTTAAACAGTGGATGTTCAGTGAAATGATTTACTCTAACACTTGTACTAATTGTTATGCTGTTCACCTGGTTTTTAGTACATTTATAAATTTTCATAGCTGCGTCTCTTGTCCATTATCCACCATCGTCTATTCTATCTTTGTATTTTGCACTCTACAAATACTAAAAGTAACCTTACTTAAAAGAAGCCTGCAAACCGATTGCCTTAAAAAATAAGTAAAGTGAAAAAGCAACTGCATGTCATACTAACAAATGCTTTGTTACATACAATTCCTATTTCATTATACTTAGTTGCTTTTTTTTTTTTAAAGCAGTCGGTTTGCATTCTTGTTAATCAATTCGAATTCACAGTGCATGACCCCATGATACCATTTTTTTTAAACCTATGCACAATAAAAAATGAAGTGTTATTACAGCCAAGTATAGCTGTTGTGACATCTGTAGCCTGGCAATAGTTTGACAAAAAAATATTACTCAGGAAATGAATCCAGTTAATAAAAACAGAAGAAGATATATAACTCATCCACTATTATATTAGTGTCATCTGGCAGACGCTCTTATCCAGAGCAACTTACATCTATCTCATCAGTTACCCCTGTCCACTATGGACATCGCAAAACAATTAGC
Source organism: Chrysichthys cranchii (assembly GCA_030068335.1). Classification (NCBI taxonomy): domain Eukaryota; kingdom Metazoa; phylum Chordata; class Actinopteri; order Siluriformes; family Claroteidae; genus Chrysichthys; species Chrysichthys cranchii. The sequence goes on along the minus strand of JAQMCW010162080.1, from coordinate 5,597 downwards.
CCCAAAAGAAAAATAACAGCAGTGAGTTTTGCTCACCGTAGACATGCTGTAGCATTGCAGAAGCTCTCGGTACGAGCATCCAATTCAGACCCAATGGCAGAGATGTCTGCATTTGGCTGCAGCACCTTGCCAGTGAGGTCAGGCAGTGCACGTCGTAGCTCGGGTTGAACTCCTTCCTCTGAGGACAGGTTCCACAGAAGACCTGGTGCGACACAAAAACAGTGCAAGGTCAAATAATCCAAATGCACGAGACCAGTAATGTGTGGTTGTTTCTACTATCAGGTAAAAGTTATATTTACATAAAAATAAACCAAGGCAGGGTTTGGATACTCAATGCTGATATTCAACATTTTTCCGATATCGCTTTCAGCTGTTAAAATTGCCTTCTGATTATTTATGTGGATGTGAAAAAAAACAACAACAACCTTCTTTAGCATGTCTCTAAGTCCCCCACAGCGCTAGTGGATTAGTCGGAATATGAATCACATGTCAAGTAAATCCAATCAAATGTGATTCTCTGTGTTTTTGAGAAACACGGGAATGAAGCAGCACCTGCATTGGTTTCCACAGTGAGAGGAAAGGTAAGAACATGTCGAGACTGAACAACGAAGTTGGCAAAAAGCACAATGCTCTCTGTCTTATAAATTCACTCGCTCACTCACGCCTGCCGTCAGTATAATATCGTACAGGTTTTCTTCAAAGCACTTTATTTTTTTCATAATGTTCTAATATTAAATATTATGTTCATTTAATGTAAACTGTGAGTAAATTAATGGTAAATGAATATCAGCTCCAAATATCGGTCATCTGTGTCCCTGATGACTAATGATTTAAAACCATTAGTTAACAACAACAAAAAAAAAACATAGAAAAAAACATATCGGTCAACTCCACATTCAAGCTGCACTGAATGTGTTCAATAAAGATCTTTTACTTAGCTTAGACTTGTAGTTCAGACACTTCACGGAGGAAGCGAACAGCTCACCTTCCTAAGATCCGTTCCCTTTAGGCAGTGAGTTATTAGGCTCAAAAAAAGTTTAGCTTTTACATTTTATTTACTGCTCTTTATATGTCAAGGGGACTGATCAGATATATTAAAGATTTTACATAAAATGTAGCTTTGGGTACTTCATAAAACATTACTCACCAAAAAAAAAAAACCCTCAACCACAAGTCTAGATTCCTGTTTATGAAAGGCCTGACGGCATTTTAAAAATATCTGGGTCACTGACAACTGTCACTACCCACTGCCTACCTATTAAGTACCATACACTGATGAGGACAGTATTTTTATTTACCGATGGAGGACGAAAGGCTCCAGCTTAATCCCCTTGAAGACTATCTTGGGCTATATTCTTTTATTTAATAGTATATTGGATTAAATGTCTTTTAGATCCCCAAGACTGCCAGATAAACAAATATGCAGCTGCTTACCTGTCACGTGTTTCTGAGTTTCAGCCGAGTCAGTGTCTTTGAGTAGCTCCAAAGCAGAGGTCAACCCTCCCGTGCGCCGAACCTCCTCCTTGTTGGCTGAATTCTTGTAGACGAGGTTACGCAAGGCAGAGGCCGCCGTCATTTGGATCTGAGGGTTTGAGCTTTTAAGTAAGTACACCAATGGAGCGATACCCTGGAGCTTCCGTACCTAAGACAGCGGGAATATGCAGTTCAGATGGTGAAAATGATGTCATGGTGATGGCTAGTAATTCTTCAGACCCGTTATTAGGGGTAGGCATGGGTATAGCTAGTTAGCCATTTTAGGCTCCAGTAATCACTACTTTGGTGCTAATTAACCCTCACATCCAGATGAAGTTAGGGAGATTGGTCAAAACTTCTGGTAGTATTTTGATGCAGCCAGCACCAGTGTGGTGGTGCGCAAGAGAGGGCTGAAAAGTCTCGGCAGTGCACAATTAGCAGATTACGCCCATTTACACCAGAAGTGATGCGCTGTCACTCGTTGGTACTGCTCATTTTATGGGAGCTGCACTAACATCAAAGATTTACTTTTGTGTGTAATTCACTGGTTTAGTGAGTATAACATGCAAATATCTAATTTTTATAAACATTAACAGACGTATCAACTTAGCACTGTTCACTTTTATTATGCTCACTTGATTATGCTAATAAATCATTGTAATTATGCTGGCTTCTATACAAGGCATCAGTATTAAACTTCGCAAAGTTTGAATTTCAACCAGCATCTAACCAAACACCGCTAACGCAGGGCTACAGGCTGACATGTTGAGTTGACATTCAGTAAAGTTTTTGCTGTGTGCATAATAATACCGTTCGTTATGGATACATATTGCTTCTGTTGAACACAAATATGGACTTGTGTTCTGTGCTCACCTCTTCTTTGGCCTTCTCATCTGTGAACGAGTTATGCTGAATAAAGGAAGCTCCATACAGCTGGAAATTTTCATCCGCTTGGCTGATGCAGTTTATAGCTTCGGGTAATGTGATATCAAACGCGTTTGCCTCTCCGTTCATTCTGATAATAAACACCAAAGAAATCCTAAGTAACTAATCGGACATATCCGTACAGTATGCCAAAGATCACTAAAATGGGAGCAACCTAATCATGGCCATCAGGATTTCCAACTCACCCGTTCATCTCACTCTTAGACTTGCTTGTCACTGAGAGCTTGGGATCAGAGTTGGAGTGGGCAGAAGGAGGTCGCCTGAGCATGGTATTGTTGCGGACGTACTGACTGCTCTGAAAGTTGGTGTTCCCTGTTATTTGAAAAGGGCTGCTCAGTGGAGGTTGGCTGAGACTCCTCTCCAGCTTTTGTGTCTGCCTGAACCTCTGGCTCCTGTGGTTGAAGTTACTCTTAATTCCCCCTTGAGTGGCAGAGAGTTCAGCCTGTGCACTGGGTTGGCGTACAGCAGGAAGGCTGTGATGGTTGCCTGCCCGGGTGCTGACGCTCCTTTGCATTACGCTATAATTATATTTCTTCTGGAAAATAAACAGGTGAGAAATATGAATGTGGTTATCCACAAGCTACGGGTGTGGACAAATGTGTAAAAATGACTGTTCACCAAAAACTGCAGTACTACAAAGGGGACAGGAGAAGAACATACAAAATGTTCTTTCTCTGGAGATGAACAGACAAGAGAATGAGAATGCATGCACTATATAGGCAGATATAAAATAATGTTTCTCCAAATGCTATAATAAAATGTATATTTTATTATGTGTATGAAGTTAAATCTAATCAAATACAAAAGACTATTTGATTCATGATTCATGGAAAACTGATAGCACCAGAACAGTCTGCACAGCTTAGTGAGAAAGCAATTAATGTCAGTTCTCATGCAACATGGGTCTCATTCAACATTGTTACATTTACATTTTAAAAAATGCATAATAATAATAATAATAATAATAATAATAATAATAATAATAATAATAATAATAATAACAAGAAGAAATAACAGTAACAACAACCACAGCAACAACAACAATAATATTATTATAAATAATAATAAATAAATAATTAAATAATAATAAATAATAAATATAATATAAAAATAATAAAAATAATAAATAAATAATAAGAAGAAGAACAAGAAGAAGAAATAACAGTAACAACAACCACAACAACAATAATAATAATAAGAAGAAGAATAAATAATAGTAACAACAACCACAATAATAATAATAATAATAATAATAATAATAATAACAATTTGATAGTGCAGTGTTCAATCTGCATAAAACAGCAAATCAGAAACTCCCCCAAAACCATAGCTTAACTGGATTTTGTTCAAAAAACCAGAAACATGTGAGGGGTTTAGTTATTCATATTTCCCATTCTCATATTTTATTACGAACATATGTTTCCTAAATAAGATTTATGAGTGTTCACATAACAGGCAAGATCAGACAGACTTCCCACCGCAGACTAATGAGTGAATTCTGACTCCTTCACTCCAGTCTCAGCTTTTCTGACTTTCCTCCCTCTAAGACTTAGAGTCTAAGTAATAATGCACTGAGAATGACCTCTGATAAGCACCAACTACGTTCAGACTTCCCCGTCAAAACACAAAAGCACGCCCAATCCATCATCAGGTGTTTCCGGGTGACAGACTATTTTTTTGACGCACACCCAGCAAATATATCCACAGAGCGTTATTATATAATAGCATGTTGACACGAGCCATCAAATCTCTAAATGTGCAAAAAATGATTAGGTAAAAAACAACATTCAAAATAAATAAATCTGGTTCAAATGTTACAGTCTGAGGTCTGTAGCCAGAATCCCATTTTTCATAATTCAACTCATTTAATTTGTTCGTTTGTGTCTCACGATCATGACTCACCTTTCATTTATCATGTCATCTTTTTTAAAACTTTTTCCTTCCTCGTTAGAAAAACATGCTTATGAAGTGTTTTGTGCTTGAATTTGATATAAATATATTTAGAATCATTTTGGGAGCATTTTTATGCGGTCAGATTTTTTTTCTTTAGTTTTCAGCTTTTTGTAATCTCACTGGATTTAACAGAATTTTACTGTAAACAATACACTAGAAATAATAAACTGTAATCCTCACGCTTGTGGAAATAAAATACGAGCTTAGGCGTATGTGGCAGTAATATACTGCGGAAAGCTTAGTCACAATCAAAGTTCTGTATATGCTTAGACTTGTACACTGAAACACCATCTCAGCCTTCACTTTTACATATATCTGACCTTTTGTTAGGACATGCCTTAATTATCCGTTAATAAAACAAAGTAGCATGAAGTGTATTTAATAAGTACAAACAAAAAGCTTACCGATTTCGTATGTCCGTTTGCCAAGGTGCTTTCATACGTAAAGTCCGATCCATTTAGATTACCAGAAAAAGGCTTTTCATACAACCCACTGTCACTCTTGGGGCCTAATTAGAGAGGAGACTGCAGTGGTGAAGCTGTTTACAGATACTTCTTGATAAGTTAAGTCATTTCTATACATAAACCTGGAAGACTGTTATGAACCATCTCAACTTTATTCAGTACATATTACATACTGCATGTCTGGACACCATTTGAAGAATCATTAATTACTGTATTTAGAATTTTACTATGCACTGTAAAGTTCTCCTACACATACACAGCAACAGACTCACGCAAGAAAATGCCCTATAAGATGGCGGCAGAGTATTATTTTCAAATAGGTATGGCAGAGTACATTTCATGCACATAGTTACATATTTTATGTTGAATAATAAAACATGGCAACACATTATGAATAGTTGGCTAGCTTTAACAAACAAGGCCTCATATGACGTATTTAGTGTGTTTGGCTATGTGATATGCGGTACTGCTACAGTAGGTTGCGATAAGTAAAGATTAATATGCATGATGCAAGCTTTTTTTTTTGTAACTGCGAAAATGAAATAAAAAGGCTGTAATAGAACAAAATTTTCTAAGGTTACATAATCTATAAATCTAATGATATAATGTAATGCAATTATACCATTTTTAAACAATTATACAATTAATGTAATTATACAATTTTTATGCACAGGGGATGGAGGATATTTTCTCTTATTTATGTGCATGTGCGTGCACACACACACACACACACACACACACACGGACAAAATTGTTGGTACC
>JAQMCW010161896.1:0-11655 GCA_030068335.1 Chrysichthys cranchii | reverse complement strand
TGTTTGTGGCTGTAATGTGACAAAATGTGGAAAAGTTCAAGGGGGCCGAATACTTTTGCAAGCCACTGTAAATGTTCCCTATATATAATTTAGGTTGCTCTAGTATATTGCATAGTATTGTCATTAGTGTATAATTACCTGTAACTACAAATCATTGTGTTTTCATATGCTTAGAACGAGCCCTTTATATCTACAGAGGGGGCAGGTCCTCCTCTACAGAGCCACCATGTTTTGCTGCTACAGTAGCCCAGAATGGATAAACCTCTAGAGAACACCTTGCACATTTTCACTTTGAGAAGCCAGAGTTTGAAAAATGGAGGATCATGCTTATTATTTATCATGGATAAAGCGAAGGATTGTGAATGTAAGTACTTGGAAGAACGCTTTGGGCACCTCATGGTCACTGCATGTTCTAATACACGCTTGGAAACGGAGGGGTAATGGAGGGGCGTTCATTTGGATGGAAATAACTTTCGGTCAAGCTATGAACCAAATAAGCCGTTTTAATCTAAAAATGTTAACTATGAGACAAGGAGCTAGATACATTGTCAGTGATTCTGGTGGAGGTTAGCTAACACTAAAATGTTTTGAAACTTCAAGAAAGTACAACCCCTCAAATCAATGTTCCCTCCAAGGTGAGTGAGCGAGCGAGCGAATGAGTCACTCACTCGCATGACATGCATGAAGTGAAGTGTATTGTGTGTTTGTCTATTTCTCAAGAGTCTGATTGGATGCTTCCTTGTTCTGATTGGCTGGATGTTGGTTATCCACATCATCTGTCTTTTCCCTCCTGGTTGCAGGGCATGGAGAACAGCAAGGACCAGAATTTTCTCTCTGAGCCAATAGTTTATTGAAGCTGATGGAATTTGATGAATTTTTTTTTTGTTGTTATAGCTGACATTTGACCTTAAAATGACCAAGCCCACCATTGAATCATATTAGTAAAACATTTTACTAACACTTAATAATGGAGGAAGATGGACACATGCAATGCATGACTTATCCAAAATAGTAGAAGAGGCATTCTCAAATTTTTTGGAGCCAGAGTGCCCTATCACAGTTTAAAATATATAAATAAATAAATGGGCAGATTCATGTGAAAGTGTACAGTAATATACCTGTCAATTGGCATTTTCTTACTGAGATTTGTTATAAACCCCTTCAATTCAAGTGAGGCTAATAATAAGTATAGCAGGTCAGTGGTTAATATAATTAGCTTTTATAATGGTGGGTTGTGATTTTAATCAGTGTAACAGAATTTTAAGAATCATTGACATGATTCAGGGACCACTGATCACCCTTTGACCTCCCTTTAAAAACCCTGGCTTTAGAAGACAGCCTTATGTTGCTTCTTATTAATTAATTAGATTACATTAATTTCAGTTCATTTTGGAAGCAAGTCTGCCAAATTGTAGAAGCTATAAAAATGGAAAGCTGTTCTTATCATCCTTATGTAATGTATTAGACATAAATAGACTTGTTTGTCTTCTACTGTGTTCCTAGACGTGACTTTAGGCAGAAGAGAGTGGAGGACTGAGATGAAAATAGCCACTGCTGCTGTATGGATCAGGAAGATATTAATATATGAATTGGGCATGAAGATGGGGATAATGCAGTGTTTCTGAGTCACCAGGCAACAGGCACACGTTGTCTCTCCTTCATTCATATTCCTCGTCTGTTCATTATTTTATTCAAGCTGTTTATAGGAACCGTGGAACGTTTTTCTTTTTTATTTCCATCCTCCGCTTCTGTTCTTTCTCTCTCTCTCTCTCTCTCTCTCTCTCTCTCTCTCTCTCTCTCTCTCTCTCTCCCCCCGTTCTATAAATAGCTTGCCCTAGTTTGCTGCAGCTGCAGTGAAGCCAGAGGCTGATAGAGCAGGGTGAGATAGCATAGCAGTCCACACACACACACACACACGCACGCACACACACACACAAACACACACAAATTTATTCATTTGAACTGTATGCGAAGAATACCACCTGCATACAAACTATAAACCACTCTGTTCTTTCCAATAATTTGTTATTTAGCTTAACCCTGTCAGACAGGATGGATAGACCAATACCCACAGCTCATACACACCAAGTGAGTCACTTCATTCACAATCTCTCACACACACACACACATTTTTCTTACTATTCTTGTGAGGACCTTCTATTGACAATTATTAAACCTTAACCTCACTAACCAAAATAAAACCTTTTGCCTCTTTTAGACTTTTTTAAATGAAAAATATTGCAGTTTTTGGTTAAAAGGCAGTTTTCCTTGTAAAGAACAGCCGGATGTCCCCACAAGGTCAAAACTGTCAAATATTCCTGTCCTTGTGGGGACCTGCGCTCCTCACCAAGATACGAAAACCTGCACGCACACACACAGCATGATGTCTATCTCACTCACACACAGAGTGCCGTTGCTGTATAGTGTGTGTGTGTGTGTGTGTGTGTGTGTGTGTGTGTGTGTGTGTGTGTGTGTGAATCATATTGTGTTCTATTTATATCCCCATTATTTTATTAAAATGTGAATGTTCAGAAAAGAATCAAAGACATGTCAATCGCAACAGTGACACACAGTTACATAGGTATACGGGTACAACGTGCAGGAAAATGTGAATCTGGTCAGCTAGTATTGGTCTTTTTAGAAAGAAAACCGTTAACAAAATAGTTTTAAAAAAAAATTGAAATAAGAAACACACAGGCATTGTGCAAAATGAAACGCTATTCTATGAAAAATGTGGTGGGAGGGGTAATGTGTCTAAACGAAATACCTGGAAGCTTTATCTGATCTACTGCCCTGCTTTTCTTCCTCCAGACAAAACAAAAGGCAGTTCTTTCAGTTCTGCTGACAGAATAATAAAGTACTGCACTTTCAGAAACAAACCAAAATCTTAACTCAAATGATTTTTAGCATTGTAAAGCCCAGCATTTTTGGCTAGGGCCATTAGTCTTATATCCCAGTCTTTTGTCAAAGGATTTAATCTACTAAGTTGTTCATGAGAGAGAGAAGAGGAAAGATTGGCTGGTGAGGGAATGACCGTTTACAGCCATTACAATATAATTGATAACAGGAGCTAACTTTGTTTCAGAGACCATACACATAATCCTAAAACAGATATGTGACCCGTACTGGCAAAATGAGTAGGAATGTGCATAGGCTAATTATGAGCCAAGCAGCAAAACATGGTTTCGGTCAAAATTGAGATTTTTTCTCAAAAGTAAGTCCATAAAGCCCTCATTTATTGATCGCCATGATAAAACAGCAAGAAACCATCCCAAACTACTTTTATTTTAAGATTTTATTCATTATGTTCATTCGTATGTCTTCATTAATTAGTCCTTTGTCGTAATATTCCATGATAAATCCGTGTTGTTTACCACTCGCTCGCGGCAAGACGGGGGAACCCCCCTACCCATGTCTGGTATCGTTGTGAAGCGTAGTTCCTCTACTTTCTAATAATACACATGGAATTCCCGATGACGCTTTTATGAACCAATGGAAAGCGAGTCTCCAAACCCCATTAGACATAAACAAAAGTGGCTAGTTGCTAGGCCGTCATTTTTTGTCTGATTTCAACAAACCATGCCTCATTTTGAAGGGATTTAGATGGACAATGTGGAAATAACAACAACTCACTTTTGATAATTTCCTCATTCCGACTCATTTTGTCAGCACGGGTCTCACGTTTTACATTCATGAATTTGATCATGTTATCATCTGCTGTGGTCAGAGTGGTCTGAACTGCTTTTGGTTGGTTCTTCTTTTGTCAGTGTGAATCCCTCTGAATGAGACCACCTTTTGGGCATATTAAGTTTGATATCTGAAGGAGGCATTGTCCAACATTGTCAGATCCAGACCCATTAGCATGGTAACATGGAGGTTGGTATCTGCCATGTCTGAAATACTGGATAGGAGGTAGCTCAGGGGGTTAAGACACTGGACCTACTGATCAGAAGGTCAGGCGTTCAAATCCAAGCCCTGCCAAGCTACCACTGGTGGGCCCTTGAGCAAGGAAGGCCCTTAACCTCAACTGCTCAGTTGTACAAATGAAATAAAATTATAAGTCGCTCTGGAGAAGCCAGTGATGATGTGATAGATACTGGAATGTACGAACATGCTCGGTGAAAGTAAAGGAGGGGTCATATGTGCATTTCAAATTGAGAAACCAAGCATTTGATTGATTAAAAAGGAAGCCTTAAATTAACTCAAAACATTTTTAGTGAATGCTCACATAACAACGTTGACATGCCGGAGCGGGTGGCGTCAGTGTCGGGGCGGGCGCTGATTGGTGCTTTCGGAAGGTCTTAGCTCCGCCCCCTTCGTTCAAGACAGCGAGGGTCAGACAGGCAGGAGTTGAGTCAGCGCGTGCTCAGGTCTCTGCTGTAGCGCATCTCAGGTGAACACACGCGCGCACACACACACACACACACACACACACACACACACAGCGGTGCACACTTACCCAGGAGAACTCTGAACGGACCAGGAGAGCCAAGGAGAAAGAGGAATACAGTCAGATCGGCTAAAAGAGACAGAGAGGGAGAGAATAAATAAACACCCCATTGTTGATCGGTTTAAGAGGGAATGCCATCGATCGATATGAAACTGGAACTGGTGACGCTCATCGCGTGCGACGTGGACGCCGAGGTGTTCACATCCGACAAAATGCAGGTATAAATAAGACCTTCCTGCACCTCTCTCTGTCTCTGTGTCTCTCTCTCTCTCGTAGCTTCATGCTCATGCACAGTTCTAACGTTTCTTCTCTCGTGCGCGCGCCCTTTTATGTGTTTTTATTTTATTTATTTGAGTGTTAAAATTAATTGTGCTGTATTTTTAATCCCGAGATAACCCCCGACTATCACGTGATTCCACCAAGGCGATGCGGTCAAATAAACTAAACACTTTTGTGTCAATGTCAAAGTCTGATCGTTACACTGTTTTCTTTGATCTATGCGGCGAAGGACGGTTGCTATGGTCGCCCAGACGTAACCACGCCCCCTGACAACAGCGCCGCGTGAGAGCTTTTGAAGTGTTGAACATTAAGACAAATTTTATTTTATTTTATTTTTTTTGCTTATTGGCGTACATGTTTAAAAAAAATGTATGCAAAACGCATAAATTATAACAAACTATTTGAAGCCAATTTTTTTTTTTTTTTTTTTTTTTTTTTTTGGTCAGGTTATACTAGGTGATTTGCTGTCACACATTAAAGAAAAAAATTGTGAATAGTGAGTAGATAGATAGATAGATAAATAAGTCCAGGTAATGCAGGAATATTCTGCTGCTCATATATGAACCCTAATAAGAAAACAGTCTCCTGAAGGCTCGTTATTTCTAGGGAACAGCATTTATAGGGCATTGTTTGGGACGGACTCTTGTCTTTTCTGTTGGGGCCTTTTTTATTTTTTTTATTTTTTTTGTGAATGAAGCTGCAGCTCCGCATTAACATTCCACTGCACGCGTCGGTGACGTCATCGGTGCGCTAAAACGAGTGACGCGCGCGCGGAGCGCAGGGAGGAATTTTATAGAGTCGGTAATACAGGGGAAAGGGGGAAAGTGACCGGAGAGAACCTTGTTTTTAGACGCATTGGCGAACCCTGTTCTCATACACATGTGCGCGCACACAACATTCTAACTTGATTCTAACTTCAGAATGCAGGTGTGTGTGTGTGTGTGTGTGTGTGTGTGTGTGTGTGTGTGTGTGTGTTAGATAAGGCATGCAGACATGCATGAGAAATGCCTGCATGCTGTTGCAGATCTTCTGCACTGCTTTAGTGTGTTTGTACATGATGTTATATCAGGTTTGTTCTCATTGCATGAAGCAGAATGTTAAAACAGTTGTTTAGGGTGTGTGTGTGATCATAAAGATGATGTAATGCACGTCAATGTTTTACAGAAAAATGTTCATGTCGAAGTGATACCTGCCGTTCTTTAAAGAAAAAGGGGTTTATTTGCAGCAGTGGCATCATAACGTTAATAGGGATTAAAGTCTGAAGCAAAATTCATTCGAGAAGTTCTCCCTTTTGAAATTATGCTCTAGGTTGCTATCTGATTTTGTATTTCGAGTAGCCATGTAATAGGCAGTTGAGTCAACAACAGAGTCATTCATTGTACAGTCTAGTAACTGTGCATGAGGTAATGTCAGTATCCAGGGTTGCCAGGTTTGGGGAAAATATCTAGTTTTACTACATCTCCAAAACCTCACACAAGACCTGAAACCTAAAACCATTTGGGTATCAAAAAAAGGGATACATGATCCATACAGTTATCCTCCATCCCCTCTCCTAATCTGTGGAATATACTGTATCGTACAATAGAAAAGGTTCTGTACATGATGGACACACTGTCCACACTTACACTTTGCTTTTTTGCAGAAATATATTCGATTTAATTCAGATTATATGATTTGCTGCAAGTTCTTGGTGGCTGCAGGCAGTGTTTGATCTAGTCCAATCTGGCAACCCTGCCATTACCTGTCCTGTTTGCATCTTCTGCACCGAGCATGGGGCAGCCTGCCTCCTGCCTCAAAGGACTGCTATTTGTATTTGTTGCAGTACCCATTTTTGACAACTAGGTAACAGTATGGAAGGTAAGTGGGGCAGTGAGCATGCTGCAACTTGATTGTGTAACCTCTAGAAAGGCAACCAAATCAATAGACCATCACCTTATGTATTCATCGGTCAGTCAAATGAGAATTAGCATTTCAGTGGAATTGAAATTTCATACAGTTATGAATGAGGGCTATGTCTGTGGATGGGATGTTTTTTGTTTTAAGTTAAAAGGCTTTACTGCAACATGAATCAGAAAACCTCAAGACGTCAACATTCACAGACAATCATTCTAACTGTAGGTTATTATTCAGTTAATTCTAGCACAAATGAAAAGATGACCATGCAGTGTGATGCAATTTTGGCTCCTTCTTTTTTTTGTGGTCTTGTATACGCACACACTTATTCAGGTCAGTGTTCGTCATTCAGTTCTGACTGCACCACAGAAAGTGTAGCACTGCAGTATTGGCCACAGCATGTGTCTCTGACAACACACACACACAGCACACAGGTAGTACACAGTCAGATTACCTATGTTGAATCAACTGTTTGTTTGTGTCCAAGTAAATGAAGCGTATAGCCTTCCTTTTGGTCAGGAGATGAGTCATTGTTTGTATGTGGCTAACCATGACTGACTACACCTCCCATCAAGCCTTGCTTCCCCTGGCGCACTTATCTCTAATCACACACACACACACACACACACACACACACACACACACACACACACACACACAAAAACAGCATCTCTCCTGTGTGCTGCTGAACCTTGTGTATGCCGTTGCTACCTCAGTGGTCATTATTTTTGGGTGTTTATTTTTCTGTTGGTTTTTTTTTTTTTTTATTTGCTTGTCCTGGTCAGGGACTGTTCAAGATGGTTGGAGATGGATGGATACTTTATTAATTAAGTAATCCCGTAGTTTATATGACAAGGAACACAGTGCAAAATAAACCTGATGGCTTAAAAAAATGAACAAGTTTTCACAGAAAAACGAAGCAGAGAGATAACTATGAAGAAAGACCGAAAAGTGTCTCTGAACCGCACTCCATGTGTTCCAAACTATTTTTATTTAGTCATTAGTTGTGCTGGTTATAAAAGATGATCAAGAATGATCGCGGCAGAAGGAGAAACATAGGAGGTTGGAGATCGCTTTGAGTGTGAATAATCATTGTTGCGGCTCAGGTTTAAGGAGATTAATAAGCCTCACATGGATAACTGGTGCTCATTGCAGACAAGACCGCATGGATCCGCTCCTTTTGTCATGTCTGCTCATTTTAGCTTTCCTCCCTGTGTATGCTTTATTGTATATTCATTTTCTCTCTCTCTCACTCACTCACTCACTCTGTCTGTTTTTTAACATTTTATACCAGACAGTGTGGTGCAGTAACATAGCTATGATCCCACATTTTGTTCTTGTTTTCATTGATCTGTACCACAAAAGGGTCGGGCACTCTCTTTTTTTCAGGATACAAAAGCACTGAAGTGGGCCATACGGGTCTAAACAGTGCGCCAGAGATGGGTTATCACAAGTTGTAATTCAAGTCAGACAATCACCAGACCAGGTGACATCTTCACCTGTCCAGTTCTGTGACTTTTTTTTTTGTGCCCACTGTAGCCTCAGCGTCTTTTTCTTGGCTGTCAGGATCAGAGCCCGATGTTCCTGACTGGAACCCACCTCAAGGTTCAATGTGTTGTGCGTGCCAAGATGCTTTTCTTGCTCACTATGATTGCAAAAAGTGGTTACATGAGTTTCTGTCGCCTTCCTGCCAACTTAAACCAGGCCGGAGGTTCAGGTCTCCTCTGTCCTTTTTCATCAACAAGACGTTTCCACCCGCAGAACTGCCACTCAGTAGATGTTGGTTTTTTGTTTGGGTTTTTTTTTGCACCATACTGTGAAAACTGAACCTTTTGAGCACAAAAATCCCAGGACATCATCAGTTTCTGAGAAACTCAATACCGGCAGCAACAACTTTACCACAAAGTGACTAAGATCATAATTTCCCCCTTTCTGATGTTTGATGTTCACATTGGCAGAAGCTCTTGACATGCATCTCTATGAGTTTATGCATTGTGCTGCTGCTACCTGATTGGCTGATTTAAATGTCCTATTAAAGTGACAACCAAACTAAAAAAACAAAAACAAAAAGTATCTCAGAATGGGCGTGGGCCTGTAAGTAAACTGAATAACTGCACTGAGATTAACTGAGAGTAAATGGCTAAAGTATGATCTAGCATTTGTTAGTGTTTTAAACCACCGGTATATTTTTTTTTATTTAACTTCTTTAATGTAACTTAACTGAGCGTGCACTGCAACCTTTATTTACTATGCAAACGACTTCACTGCTAGCAGTAGTATCTTAGTGCTTATATAAAATTAATCCCGACAAAAGCACAGGAAGGTCTCGGCCTTTTTCTACTCTCACTGCCCATGATGGAGATCTCACACCAGGAAAACCAGTTTGTTTATCTTGTCCAGCTTTAATGGAGATTTGACTGGAGTGGTAATATTTCTAGCAATGCTGAGCAGTCATACAGAGGAAGCGCTGCTTGCACAGACACATGTATTTTTATACAGAATCTGACAGTGCAGAAAAACCTGTTCTTGTTTTTCTTTGCTGAGGAACATGATACAGAAACAAATTGTCTAATGGGAGACATTTGAATTGGCAGTTATCGCAGTTTTACATGACCTAGAAGCTATTGTGCAGTTTGAGGTTTTGGGCATTTTACTTAAATGTTGTCTAAAGCAGATTTGTTTATTCATTTTCAATTTATTCAATCGAAAGAATTTTTTCTTTTCGCCACCCATGCATGGCCACTTGCTTCATGCTCCCTAAGTTCTTTTTCTTTGCTTTTCTTTTTTTTCTTTTTTAAAAAAATGAAAAACTGAGTCTCCTTCGAGTCCTATATGATATTCAAAATGTGAGACAGGGTTGGTAAAAGGGTTGGCAGCTAGCTGTTAATCTAAAGGTTAATCTACAGAGAAGCAAAGTTTTATTTAAACTGTTTTAATGACTGAGGAACAGAGATAAGCATCAGTCCGTCCGGTAATGGATATGTAGAATGCATTCAGAATTTTTTTTTTTTTTTTTTTAACCCAATTTAGGTGACCGATCAAGAGTCGAAACAAATCGAGTGAATAAGATGGTATGGGCAAAACAAACGCAAGCCAAATAAAGGGCATGTCAGTGTAGTGAGAAAATTACAGCTTTCTACCGGCAGAGCACTACATTTAATATTCACTTCAATTCATTTAGATTTCGAAAACTCCTTAGAATTACACTGCGTTCCTCTTGTACTCAGAAAGTCGGGATATCCGTGTTCTGAGTCAGAAATGGCAACTGGAACGCCCCGTGAAGTCAGATTTACGACGGAGAAAGTCTGGAGATACTCACCAACCCGGAGTTAAAAATCCAAAATGGCGGCCCCCTGCCTGAACAGTAGGTAAAAGCTGTAGTTTTTTTACTGTTTGTTAAACTCCGAACTAATTTTGTCTCACGTAATCAGTCATACACAGAGCACTGTCCAAGTTTTATCTGTGCTCATATTGATATGGGGTTTTGATGTAATAAACACCAAGTAATGTGTTGTTTTCAGGTGGTGTTGCTAATTGATGCCTAACGCCTACCCGGTAGTGAGTGGACCTGGCTTCCCCCACCCTGTGATATTTAAACGAAAGTAACTAAAGGAAGTTGAAATTTCAGTTTAAAACTTTATTTGTCTTCTGTCACTTAATCCTGTTCAGGGTCACAGGGGGAGCCAATCCCAGCTGACTTCGGGCGGGGTTACACCCTGGGCAGGTCACCACACAGACACAGACTACCATTCACACTCATATTCATACCTACGGGCAATTTGGAGTAGTCAATTAGCCTAATCCCCTCTGTGCATGTCTTTGGTCTGTCAAAGGAAACCCACACGGACATGGGGAGAACATGCAAACCCCACACAGAAAGACACCCAGAGCGACCCCAGGGATCGAACCCAGGACCTTCTTGCTGTGAGGCAACAGTGCTAACCACCGTGCCGCCCCAGTTTAAAGCTTGAATGTTTTTTTTTAATAGGCTGAGATCAACTTATTAGGGACATAACTTGATTACATTTGCAGTAAAACACCAGTGAATGAAAAAAGACCCAGCACAATAATGGTTTTCCTGAAGGTGTCTATATTGGTTTTCCAGGACATGGTAAAGTCGGGCGTGACGTCATCCCCAGCTCCAAAATCTGATTTCCCAGGCAAATGGAGCAGAGCATTATAGAATGTGGTTTGGGACACAGCCTGGCTAGTTACAATCACAATTCTGATCACAAATCACACTTCTGAGTGTTAAAATTCAGATCTAGAACCTCTACCACTATTGCTAATGTTGTGCACATGGGTGCATCAGTATCTTTTTTTTTTTTTTGGGGGGGGGGGGCGAGTTGTTTGTTTGTTTGTTTGTTTGTTTGTTTTGGTCCTTTTCAATCCGGATACTGATCATAAAATGTATCTTAGCATTCATTCATCTCAAGTAACGTTTAGCTCTGTGTATAATTCCTTGCTTTACATATCGAACTGCGCACACATGTCTATGCACATACGCTACACCAGGCTCAGTCTTTAAAACGCCGGATGGAGTAGGGTTGCAGTGGAGAGAAGCGGGTTTTGTTTCATGATAGGAAACAGCTGTAAGTAAAGTTTGTTTGTTTTTTTTCCATTGCGTCAGAATCCCTCATTGCCATTGAACAATAGTGGCTATTCGCAGTAGCATACTGGCCAAGACCTGTTATTTTTACCCACCAAGCCTCGTCTGTAGACCTCTTTATTTCTCATCTAGTCAGCATGTGCAGCTAGCAGTTGTGATGAGGTTTACGTTTAAGATGCTTTAATAGATGACTTGTATCATAGAAAGATGCTGTATTTCCTCCTCTATATCTTTGAACAGTGCGCAGTCTGCAGACTGCTTTGTCTAAAATGCTATCATTAATGTGCAGCGTGTCCAGAGCATTGTCATTTTGTGTCACTTGTCCATTATGGAGAAAGCGTACACCAGGCTTGTGTCACGTAATCACATGATATTGGATGATGGGAATTTTTTTTTTTTTTTTTTTTTTTTTTTTTTTTTTAAA
>JAQMCW010161846.1:0-11656 GCA_030068335.1 Chrysichthys cranchii | reverse complement strand
GCCCAACTCCTGCTGCAGAAAACATTCCCCACACCATCACACTTCCTCCTCCACCTTTCACTGACTTCTTAACACAGTCGGAGTTCAGTCTTTCACCAGTTTGAGATGAACGTAATGTTTCCCATCAGACCCAAATAAATTAAATTTGTTTTCATCACTAACGTGAACACTGGACCAGTTCTCCTCTGTCCTCACAACATGCTCCTCATCAAAGGCTAGTCTAGCCTTCTGATTCTTCCTGCTTATGAGAGGTTTGGTCATTGCTGAGTCGGCTGTCAGTCCAAATGCTCTTAAACGTTGGGTCACCGTATGTTGAGACAGATCCCTACCATGTTCAGCTCTGAATTGGCAAGCAATTCCAGCTGCAGTGTTGAAACGATTCCCCATTGACATTCTCCGCAATATCCTGTCCTGTCCATTATCCTGTCCAAATCACAGATTTGGAACAATCATCTTCCCTTCCTATGGCTGATAGGGTCACCCCTTTGGCTTTCATCTAGACTGCCAGAGGGTTTCAGTCACTTTAGAATGGCCCGGCATCTTGCAAAGTCATAAATAACTGGAAAGTCAGGCTACCAGTTAAATAGGGTTTGTCAGATAATTAAGGAAATTGTAGGTTGTTCTCTAATTTTGATCTCCAGTGTAGGTGTGAAGCAAAATTAACAATTACCAGAAGTAAATGTGCATATTTTACACCCTGTGTCCTTTTCCCTTCAATGAATTGGCCTTTGTGTTGGGTGAATTTTATTTGCACTTGTCTGAAAAAGTAGTTTTTGGATTGGTACTTCTGCACTCAGTTCATGGGGCTACACAAAAAATGCTGAAATGTGTCAGGAAACAAACTGCGAGAGGATTCAGGTGCGGTATTCAGTATTTTAATAACAGTTCAATGTGAGTACAGAAATGGGAGGCAAACTCATAATCCACAAAACAGGCAATAAGTCAAACAATTATTGGACAGACTGGAATAGGTAGGCAAATGACCAGGCAGTAGTCAAACACAAAATCACAACATCGTAGGCAAATCCAAAGAGGCAATAAACCAGAAAGCAAATTAGGTCATACACAGAAAAGCAAACGCAAGAATACAAAGGCTTGGCACTAGCGATTCATGACTATTGTTATTGATGATAACTATTGTTTCATAAAGCACTGAACAAACTAAAAAGTTTTAATTTAGAGTCTATAAAGTCTCTCTTGAGTGAGGGAGAGGTTGATTGGAAGCAACTGCTTCCAATCAGAAGTCTGCTGATTTAGAATGTTGGAGGAAGTTGGCCATGTTGTCCTGCTGTGAGTGCTCCAGGGATTCGTAGTCCATTTCCACCTCAGAGTCAGAGTACATTTCTGTGTCAGTGATCACTTTGGAGTACATCTCCACATTGGCCATGTCTTTGTCTAGCAAAGGATCAGGGGAAGTGTAGTTTAAACTTGCTTGTATCTTCTGAGTGTGCTGATGGGCAGCTTGTTCGAGCCTGATTTGAACTGTGGGTTTATCGTTCTGGTGTCGCTCAGCATATTTCTTGTTGATGCCAGCCACAAACACACCAAACGTTGATGTGTTTGTTCCTAAATATGTTCACTCTGTCTGAACCATTTGATAATGGCTGGTGATTCAGTGGGATTAGCATTTCACAGGAACAGTGGTGGTTGGTAGCCTAACACACTCTAGAATGGAGTTAGCCTGATGGCAGAACGACGAAGGGAATTTTGGACATACTCTGCCCTTGGCAGGAAATGTGCCCATTCATTCTGGTTGCCTGAACAGAATGTTTCTTGAAACCTTTCCAGTTCCTGATTTATATGCTCCACTTGGCCATTCACTTGTGGATGGTAATCTGAGGTGAGGCTTACTGTCACTCCCAATTTTTCCTTGAAACCCCTCCATACGTGAAAAGTGATTTGTGGACCCCAATCACCCACTATGCGTTCAGGGATTCCATAATTATTTAAAACTTATTGGAAGATGAGTTCTGTCAGTTTGTATGCTGAGCGCAAGTTGGGTAGTGGGATGAGCCTTATTGACCAGGAGAATCGGCCCATGATGACCAGAATTACAGTGTTTCCCAGTATTCGGGTAAGTCAATGAGGAGGTCTAGAGGCAGATGTAACCAAGGCCTTTGTGGTGTGGGGATCATCATGTGTTTGCCCACTGAGAAGGTACGGGGACCTTGGCTTGTGCACACTGTGGAGCATGATGAGATGTACCTGTTAATATTTTGAATCATGTTTGGCCACCAATACTTCCCTGGCAACAGCTCATAGATCTTGTCCCTGGGCATCCCATAGCTGGAGAGGTGTGTGCCCATGTAATCAATCTGCTTCTTAGTCCTGGTTGGACATATTTTCGTTCTGGAGGACATTCTTCTAGGACCGAATAGGGTTCTAGCCAGTACGTGGTTAGATTCCCACATGACTGCATTCAAAAAATACTCCTTTGGTAAGATGGTTTCTGCCTGTTGTGGCTCTTCAGTAGCAGAGTGCACCCATGATAATGCATCAGCTGTGGTATTTTTTGTTCCTGGCCAGTAAGAAACTGTGAAATGAAAATGGATGAAAAGTAAAGCCCATCTGAGCTGACATGGTTTAGTTGCTTGGCTGTGCGTAAATATTTTTTTGTGGTCAGTCAATACAAGAAAATGGAGAAGGGCTCCCTCCAGCCAGTGTCACCATTGTTCTAGTGCCAACGTCACTGCTAATAGTTCTCTGTTTCCAGTGTCACAGGTTGGTTCTGCGGGAGACAGTTTTGTGGAGAAGAAGGCCACAGGATGTAACTTGTTGGGAGTCATCTACTTCAATGGTCAAAGGTGTGTTCTGGATCAGTTTGGGGGCTGTGGTGAAAGCCAGCTTCAGCTTGTTGAATGCCTCTTCCATGGCATGGTTCCATGCGAACTTCTTGGCTCCCTTCTTGAGCATGGTGGTTAAAGGAGTATGAACTGCTGATAGAAATTCATAAACCCCTGAAATCTCTGCAATTCCATAACTGTGTATGATATTAGCCATCCTGTGACTACATCCAGTTTCTTGTTATCCATAGTGACTCCCTTGGAGCGGATAATATATCCCAGGAACGAAATCTCACATTTTTCTCCTTCGACATACAAATGATTCTCCTTGAGCTTGGTGTGGACACTCCTCACATATTGTATGTGGGCCTGCTTTGACAGGGGAGCTGATCAGGATGTTGTTGATATGAGCAAGGACAAATTATCCCAGGAATTCACAGAGTACATTATTGATAAAGCATTGGAAAACCCACAGAGCGCAGGCTAGTCCATATGGCTTTATTTGGTCATGATAGTGCCCGGATGTTGTACTGAACACAGTTTTCCATTGATTTCCCTTCCTGATGCAGATGAGATTATAAGCACTTGGCTGATCCAACTTGGTGAAAATGTGAGCCATTCATAGCTGTTTAAGGGTAGAGAGGACCAAGGGTAATCGATGCACCTCCTTTCTTTTCAACAAAGAAGAAGCCTGCAGATGTTGATGAGGTTGATGGGGCAATGTAACCTTGTTGTAAAGCCTCCTTGTTGTAGTCTCCCATAGCTTTGTGTTCTTGTTGAGAGGGAGCAAGGTGGTCTGGTTCCTGAAAGTAAATCGATGACACAACCATAATCCCTGTGCAGGGATAGACCACTAACCTTAGTCTTACTGAAGACATTCAGAAGGTCCTGATATTCTGCAGGAATTTCAACCTGCGTGGCAGTGTCAGGGCTTTCAATTGTTGTAGCAGGGATTTTTGTTGTTGAAGACAGTTGTTTAGGCATTGTTCGGACCATCATGCTGTTTCCAGGAAATTTACGGCTTGTACGTGTGAGGCCAAGGTATGCCTAAGATTACTGGATCATGACACATGTTGGTGATAAGATGTCCAATGTGGAGACTCAGCGGTTGGGTGCAATGATGAATAAAGCCTTGTCCGATGGGTCCTCCATCAATTGTACTGATGCACACAGGATTCTTAAGGTGAATGTACGGCAACTACAATTTTATTGCAGGGGCACGATCCTTGAAGCTACCACCAGATCCTGAGTCAATCAAAGCTGCAAGCACATGGGCCTTTTGTGAAATAACTACCTTGACTTGTAGAGTAAAATTAGATACTTGGAGAATTGGATCGGGACTCACCACGGGGTAGTTGGGGACTGGGTTAACCCCTTTAATGTTGTCCTGTCCATGGGATGTTTTGGACATGTGCGAATTTGGTTATCAACACTGCTGCAGTAAAAACACAGGTTTCCCCTTCTTCTTCATTCTCTGTTCTTGTCCTTGGAAGTGAGTGCTCAAGTTGCATAGGCTCTGCTGATGTGGCAGCTGCTGCTGGGAATACACTCATGGGCCTCTGGGGGTGTCGCTCGAGTAGGAGGTTGTTGAGAGGTTTATGAGCTCATCCAAGCTTCATCTCTGCAGGCCATCTCAGTGAAGATGTTGGCATGAAGTCCCTTGTAGAAAACTGCCTTCAGAGCAGGCTTATTCCACCCACTCTTGGCAGTCAGGGTGTAGGCTCCAGTGCATATTCCACCACTCTGCACTGGGCCTGTGTGATAGACATTAGACCAGGGGTCTCCAACCTTTTTCCCACCGCGAGCTACTTTTAGAAAAAAAAATCGCCGCAAGCCGCCCCCCGCTCACAAAATAGCAATACCGTTGCAGCCACCCCACAACCCCCCCCCCCAAAATTTGTGTTTTACAAAAATCTCTGTTTAAAATTAAGTATGTGCTCAGCTACTCAGAAGGGTAGGGACTGGTAGCTCGCGAGCGACGTGTTGGAGACCCCTGCATTAGACATTCTCCCACCTCCTTTCCCCTCTGGAGAGTGATCAAAGATGGCGATCTTTTCGTGATCTGTGGTGACTCCCCGTGAGGGAAGGTACAACTGAACTTCAACTAGGAAGCCTCGACAGCATGCAGGATCCCCAGTGTACTTCTCAGGAACAGCCACTGGGTGTAGTGCAGGCAAGATGAGGTGTGATGAGGCATTGAGTTGTCCAGTTACCTGAGTAAGTCTGTGAAATTGTTCCCTCATTTCCTTCATGTGTTTCTCCTGATCTTCAAGGTAGCATCCATGAGTGGTGAGCACAGACTTTCTGAATCCACTGCATCCATGTGAGCAGGGAAACAATCTGTCAGAAAAAAGACTAGGAGCAGATGCAGATGTGGTATTCAGTATTGCAATAACAATTCAATGTGAGTACAGAAACATCAGGCAAAATCGTAATCCACAAAACTGCCAAACGATCAGGCAAACTGGAATAGGTAGGCAGAATCCAAATGAACAGACAATTATCAAACACAAACAATCAGAATATTATAGGCAAATCCAAAGAGGCAATAAACCAGAAAGCAAACTAGGTCATACACAGAAAAGCAAACATGAGAATATAAAGACTTGGCGCTAGCAATTCACGAGGAGCTCAACTATTGCTTCGCAAAGCACTGAACAAACTGAGAGTCTATAAATTCTTTGCTGAAGAGAGAGGTTCATTGGAAGTACCTGCGTCCAATCAGAAGTCTGGTTATTTGGAGCGTAGGAGGAAGTTGGCCATGTTGTCCTGTTGCGAGTGCTCCTGGGATTCGTAGTCTATTTCTGCCTCAGGTTCAGAGTGTATTTCCGCATCTGTGATCACTTCCATGTTGGAGTGCATCTCCATATCGGTCAAGTCTTTGTCTAGCAAAGGATCATGGGAAATGTCATTTTCATTTACTTGTGCCGATGGGCAGCTTGATTAAGTACAGGCATGAGACAAATGTAAAATAATGAACAATCAACATATAAGTTCATGATATATTTGTTGTATAGAATAACTGCTAAGTTGAGTTAGTAAAATTTCCACCATCATGTTCCTCTAGTTCTGTTTAACATAAGACATTAAAAAAAAACTATTTTCATGTGCTAGTTTTATTAACCTTTATTAACCTTTTTGAATAACCAACAACATAAAAATGTTGCTATTTGACAAATATAAGCCTTTCTATATTCACTGTTGTGAGGTGGAGCAACATGCTAGGCACTCCATTTACCTCCACAGAATTATTATTACACCTAGTGGTCCAAAGTGGGGATTTAACAAACACTAAAAACCCCATGCTTAGGGGACAAGCAGAGAGCAGGGCAGGATTCTTAAAATAGTGGGCTAGTAAAAAAAAAAAAATACTCTGCAGCCACCAAAACCTTGTTTTATTGCAAATTAAATCTAAGAAATTTCCACAAATAAATGCAAATGCAGACAGTTTGTCTAAGATGTGTAGAACCATTTCTATTGTAAGATATAATGCAAGGACTGGGAGAGGGAAAGGGGGATGATCGAGTACATAACGTTATCATCAGATAGCATGTGATTAAAACAATAACCTTTTCACCCAAGCAAAGATTATAAAAATCGAGTCAAATGTGTCTCCCTTTTATAATGGCTAAATTTTTGTGGGGTTAGCTTTTTAAGACGTTGTTGTGCTGTGTCATGGGCCCTTTCTGACATGACTCAGTAGGCAGCGTGGAGGATGACACTTCTGGGTTGCTCAGCACTTCAGTTTCCCAGAGTTCCTTGTGACTCCTACATGATGTGCTCAAGCTGCCATTTTGCACACTATGAAAGCCTTATTAGACTTGGGGTTATGGGTAGGGTTAGGGTTAGGGTTATGCTTCTCTCTGGATTAGTTCACTAATTGTTCGCGCCTGCACTTTGTTGCTAAAGAGAACCTATTAATAGTCCCTCAGTTGTGAGGCATTGTTGTGAAGTCTGGTTGTCTGATATTGCCCAGTTGGCTTTGCCTATGGCTATGCCTGTATTGCCTAGCTTACCCTTTTGTTTATATTATTGCCTGATTGTGTTTGGTATCTTTTTTTGGGGGGTGCCTCCTGGCTTAAAAAAGGAGCTGAAATTGTGCCTGTATCCTCTATCTGATTTTTTTTTTTTACTGTATTCCTGAGTAGGGTTTTTTGGTGTAATGTGGGATAATGCCTAATGTGGGACCTATATTAGTTTATTGTTATGCTTCATAAGGTGAATTAGCAGGAAATGTGCCCCATGAGGCTAATTCACCCTTCATGACATGTCAGACATTTTAATTGATAAATAATTCAACTTTTAGGTATTCAGGTTGCTCATTCCAGTTCTCAGATTTAACCAGTCAAATTCAGGGTTACCCTAACCCTACAAGTGACAGTGATAGAAGTGATACTAGTGACTTATCACATGTGAAACACAGCACAGCATAGCGTGACACAGTGAAATTACTTCTCTGCATTTAACCCATTCACCAAGTGAAGCAGCCGAACAGCGTAGCTCCCAGGGAGGAGTGGTTGGGGATGGTACCTTGCTCAGGGTACCTCAGTGTACCTTGATGGTCCTGGGCCTTGAACCCACAACCTTCCGATTGAAGGGACAATGCCCCGACCGCTAGGCTACCACTGCCCCAAACATTAGAACTTAAAATAAAATACAAGTACAGCATCCAGGTTACTCAGGGGTAGGAAAAGGCAATAGAGCCTGGAATGAGAGAGGAGATTGATATCATTTTATTGCATTTCAGGCTTGGAAAAATTTGTTGGAAAAAAAAAATATCAAAAATAAATCCTAGCTTTTTTTTTTTTAATATGAATTTTAAAATGTCGATCTCCAAACACTGAAATAAAACACCTTTAAATTTCAAGCAGATCTATTCAAAACACATAAATACAGCTAAGTGGTTTTTGAGGTAATGTATTTCAATGCTATGAATTCAGTGATGTTTAAATTTGAAGAACTGAAGAACTCAGTAGCTTTAAAATTCAAATCTTGTCTCTTTTGTTGCTCCTATAAAGGAAAACACCTGGAAATGCCAGTAACACCTCCTGAATCAGAATGCATACTCATATCATCATAGTTTTGCCACTCACTGTCTTTCTGATGGTTGATGCCTCCAGGCAGCAGGATCACCAGGGTCAGAATAATGTTTTATAATGTCTATTGGAGCTCTGCAACTGAAAAAAAGGACCCAACCTTGGAGTAAACCATCTTCCTGCCACATTCAATTTCACTTCAAATTAAAAAATAAAAATAAAAATGTGCAGCGGAGGTGCATATAGCACACTCCCATTTTGGAGAATCATCTGCTCACATTACTGATTCCTGAATTTTACAGCCTTCTTTTTAACAGGAAAACAGTAAATTGTTGGGGCCTTTAAGATAAAAAATATTTTGTTGTATAAAAGCACAAATAAAAAAATCTTGAAGGAGGTTTGCAGCATCAGTACAGATACATGTGGGTTCTCTGCCTCTAAAACCAAAGGCAAGAGAATTAGGGAAAGCTCCTTTTTATGGGAAAACCCTAAAAGCAATGTATGATAATTTGTGGAAATGTGGGCGAGCCATCACATGGTCACACATTTATAGGGCACAAATCAGAGAAGGAGATTTTCGAATTCTGACCATTGCTCCTCAGTGATTTCCTGGAGACATACCCACAGCGTTATGCTGCCATCTAGAGATCCGCACCTGTAGTACAGCTTCAGGTCTTTCACTCCAAAGTTCAATATCATTTCAGTCCATATGAACCCATGATTACACATTTGTTAGGATTCTCAGCAATGAATTGTTTCCCTTTAAAATTATCAGTCAGGGTGAGAGTTTCATGACTTCGAGTAGAATTTGCGGCCATGTGATGTCTTGTTTGTGGATAGATAGATGGACAAAGGACAGAAGGGAGGAGCAATGAATGAATTAACTTGGGATGGAAATAATTTTACAAAAACAAGTCTTCTGTTCTTCTTAAAAGGGTTTTTGTAAGGTGGT
Organism: Chrysichthys cranchii; assembly: GCA_030068335.1. Classification (NCBI taxonomy): domain Eukaryota; kingdom Metazoa; phylum Chordata; class Actinopteri; order Siluriformes; family Claroteidae; genus Chrysichthys; species Chrysichthys cranchii. The sequence continues at coordinate 2,885 of JAQMCW010161846.1, read as the reverse complement.
TAAGAAGTTATAATCGTGCATGCTTATCGATGGACTACAGGAAAACAGCTGTAGATGGTCATCTGCCATAAATGAGATTTAAGACTCTTTGTATTTAAGACACTTCTGTCCTTCTGTTCTGTTCACTTATGTTTTTTGATGACATGAAGACAGAGGCCTGGCTGATGAGACTAACCTGAGTGAAAGGTTATAAATAACTAATCTTTATCTTCTAATCTTCTGGCTGGGAATCAGATAATATACATTAAATAAGCATTTTGGAAATCGTCCAAAATGGTACTTAACTGACACGTGTCACATTTTCAGTCAAATGTGCACTTCACATGCATTTTCACTTTTTCTCTCTCATGACCATTCCTTGATGGTATGCATTTAGGCTCGCTCTCAAAACATGATCTCAAAATCATTGGAAAATACAGTACATGAACTCGCCATACAGCTAACATATGAAAAAACGTGAAGTTGATTTTTGCTAGTGGTGAAGACATGTGTCAGACATTTCAAAAGTCAGTTATAAAGTTAAGTCACAGTGAGTGCACTGTCACAGAGTTTGCTGCAGTGGTCATTACTATATGGCAGGCAGGAAGAGCAGGTCAAGCAGATTCAGAAACAATCCAGAACTTGGTCATACAATGGAAATGCGTACTGGCATACACTGTTCTGAAATGCACATGTAGAAACGGTGGCAAAACTTTGCAAAGATCCATCTACTATCTACCTGCAGTTTAAATATACGTAGATATAACGGTACATTTCAAATTGGTTGAGAACCATGACCTCCTGTGGTTGGAAGAAGAAGTGCTTGTAGTGACTATCCCGGGCCCCACCCCTTTTTAGAAGTTTCTTTCAGATTTCCATTAAGCAATTAAGCTAATTAACCATGACGCCATTTTTCATTATAATTTTAAAATTGTTTTTACTAAGGGTGCGAATAATTCTAGAGCTCATTATTCATGCATTTATGTCCAAAAACCTATGATGTATTCACATGAAAGTTCAGTGAATTCACTTTATGTAATTAATTAAAAGATAATTGAAGCTTTTAGTGACCACCTGGAGAAATGAAGGATTTTGTGTATTTTGTATTCTCAGTACTATGATCAACTGGGGTGTCATCCAGGATGTATTCCTGCCTCACGCTTAGTGTTCCTGGGCCAGACTCCGGATCACCCATGACCCTGACCAGGATAACGCCAAGGCTAAGGAACAAATACGGTAGCGCATACACCATCCTTATTGAGATTTAGTTTTCCCATCCCTCCTTTGCTATTGTAATTCTTACAATTGCTCTTTGTAGAAACACACCCCATGCACATGCAAATTTCTGCAAGTTATTTGGGATCTTAATCGATCATGGGAGTGGAGGTGGATTGAAGATTTTCTCAAAACATCAATAAACTGCATCTGTTTTAACGGGATTCAGAAAGAGCATTCTGTAATCTGCACAGACATGTTGCCTGACTGTCAACATGACTCTCACTTCTCTCGCTGCTTCTGGCTGTCTCTCTTGTTCACCTTTCTTCTTTCTTCTTTTTTCTCTCTCTCCCTGGTCCATTATTATGAACACTACCATCCATTAACTATTGATCTGCTGTAGTTACTTTGGTGCACTACATTTTTAGTTTGTTTCAAAGCGCTCAAATGGACTCAGTAGAAAGGCAGCTTCTTGACCGTGAGAGAGAACCGCATGAAGGCATGAAAACTGGGTCAGGGCATGTTTTTAAAAGCTGATCAATCTGTCTTCAGACCCATTTCTTGGAAAGTAACAACACACCTGGGTTGAATAAATCCATGCCATGTATACCGACTCATGGTGTCTATGGGGTTCCTGTATAGAAACGTGGGCTTGCCGTTGAGTCCAAAGATATGAGAGAAGCTCTAAGTAGGCATGGCTTGAAGTCTGTAGAAGGGAATGTTGGCATTTTTTTTTACATGTGGAATTAACTGCACTGGTAGATGAACACATGTGCATTTGTATAACTATTCTTAGCCAATTAGCTAAAAGCTACTCTGACAAGATTTTAAAGAAGTCATGTTTAGCAATCCTTTTTGCTCATGGAAACTAAATGGCTTGCCAGTATATAAGAAAATGTCTTACCTTTTTGGGCACACACAGACAAATAATTCTCAGAGCACAGCTCAAAAATACGCCAGTTTTTACTCCAAGGCACTCTCACTGTGTATGCGGAGGGCAATAATTATTTCTTATTCATTTAGAAACTTTTTGCATTTTTATAATGGGATTTGTAGGTGTTTGTGCACCTCACCGAGAAAGTTTTCAGCTGGAAGCATCCATTCGAGGAGCGTGATGCCAGTAGTGAGTTACATATACAGTATTCTGGTCCTGCAGAATAGAAACTTATAATTTTTCATTTTGTCAAATGAAAAACTGTACAGAACATTTAAAATGGACATGAGAGTTATTGCATTGGTCATGTCCATGCAATCTTATTAAGGACTTACTGCCATGTGTGCTATGCCTTGCCTAACTTGTAGTGTCCATCCTTATATAAAAACAGACACTTTTGCTAAATTTACAACGCCTTCATGTTTTGCAATGCACAAGGGAGGAGAGAAGAGAAAATTTCTCTCTCTCTCCTCCACTGTGTATTGCAAGACACAAGGGCTTCGTAAAATAAGCACAAGTGTCCTCTACAGTTAATGAGTAGAGGAAGAGGAACAAACAGAAAATGAGTGATGGATGGACAGGGCAGTGGGGGAAGAAAAGGCTAGACAGAGCAAGAGAAATGCAGCAAGAAGTTTCATCTCAATAAGCTTTTAACATTCACCATGCATAGCTCAGAAACTGAAGAACAGCTTAGCATACTGTGCTAGGTCAACTGTGTGTGTGTGTGTGTGTGGGGGGGGGGGGGGGGGGGGGGGGG
>JAQMCW010161786.1:0-11661 GCA_030068335.1 Chrysichthys cranchii | reverse complement strand
TATATATTTTTTCCCCCCATTCCTTACTTATCTTACTAGGTGCTCCAGTTTGTGACATAAAACTAACCTCCCAGATATCTGAGCCAGGTTTTGCAACCTCCATAAGTGCTTCAGGGACGGGTGTCCCATTCTTCACACCTGTAAGAACCAAACGGAGGATATTGTTAACTCTGTTCTTCGTTTAACGAGATATGGTATGAAAAAAAAAAAAAAAAAAGTGGGTTAATGTAATACCGGGTGTGTCAGTGCCGAGAGAAATCAGGCTTCTACTTGGTTGTCAGAAACTGTATGGTAATTAAACACCAGAGAGCTTGTACATGGGTGGGAAATGTGATATCGTGAATATGAACAAAGAATGCGTGCTCCTGTAGAGCGAGGGAGGGGAGGGAAATGTGTGTACTCAACACCTCAGGATAAGAAAAAAAGAGACAGACATACAGAGAGAGAGAGAGAGAGAGAGAGAGAGAGAAGAGGAAGAGAGTGAGAGAATTTGCCATCTTTTCATGTAACAATGTACTTGTGAGCACTTACGCTCCATTTCTTTTGGCTCCTCAGATTCAGTCGGCATGATCACTATAGTCGGAATCACGTCTATGGGGTTTTGCACTGGATCTTGCACGATGGGCATTTTCGACACGTCTGATCTGGGCCTGATGGCACGCGCGTACACACTGGCGAGGATATTGCTTTCAGAGATCTCACTTTTTTCTTCCTGGTCTTGAAAAAAACTATCTTCTTGCTTTAGTTCGCCGATTTCTTCCATCTCCTCTGATACCTTTTGATTAGTGCTTTCAGACTCCCTCAATTCCACATCAAAGTCACGTTTTCCTCTGGCAGGTTCATTTTTTTTTGCTTTCATAATCGATTCCGGAAGCTCGGCTCTCTGAGCGTCCGCTAGTTTATTCTCGCCTTCAGGGAAGTCTTTGTGAACTGGTCCGATCTTTATATCCTCAGCAATATCCAGATATGCGTCCACATTTACCCCAATGCTTGGTTCCTTTGTCCTTATTGGAGATCTTCGTTTAAAGTCAGTGACTAGGATTTCCTCAGCAGCTTCTTCCTTTCCATTCTGGACTGGATCTAAACTCTTTTGCTCCCACTTAACACCTTGTGCTGTGTTTACATTATTAACTGGGCCTTCCAAAATATCTGGATCCTTTTCCACATTTAAATCAATGCTTAATTCCTCATCTCTTGTCGGAGATCGGCGTTTAAAGTCAGCGACTAGGATTTCCTCAACAGCTCTTTCCTTTGCTTTCTGTCCTGGATCCAAACTCTGGTTTAAAGTGACCGAGTTTGGTGTGTTTACATTGTTAACTGGGCCTCCAAGAATATCTGGATCCTTTTCCACATCTAAATCAACTTTTAATTCTTCGATCCTTGTTGGGGATCTTTGTTTAAAGTCAGTGAGTATGATTTCCTCAACAGCTCTTTCTTTTGCTCTCTGCACTTGCTCTAAATTTTTTTGGTCCAAATTAACAGATTTTGGTGCGTTTACATTATTAACTGGGCCAACAATAAGATCTGGATCCTTCTCCAGATCTAAATCAACACGTAATACCTCTGTCTTCATTGGAGATTGTTGTTTAAAATCATCAACGATGATTTCTTCAGTAGCGCTTTCCTTTCCTCTCTGGACTGGATTTGAACTCTGGTCCAATTTGGCATACTCTGGTGTGTTTACATTATTAACTGGACCGATTTTTAGATCCTCAAGAATACCCGGGTCTTCTTTTACATTTATATCGATGCACAGCTCTTTCTTCCTTGCTGGACTTGTTCGCTCATTGGTGATGTTCATGACTCTGATTCCTTCACCAGATCTTTTCTTTGGTATCGGAGACTGAATTTCTTCTTCAAATCCAAATCCAGAATTCATCTGCAGTTTGGGTCTCTGATTATTCTGTTTGTTTGCGACTTCTCTTTCATGACTGTTATTAGAGTTTATGATGACAACCTCAACTTCTGACTGGGTCTCATTTGACTCCTCATCACTGCCAGGTTGATGCATCTCCCAATCCGATGTTTCCAGTGCTTTGCTAAAAGATCGTATCTCGAAATTTCTAGACGCGTTTCCATCTGTCTGTTTCGGTTTGCGCTCCATAGTGGCCTCCACTCTTCTGTCTTCTTTCATTGCTGTTGATCCAGGATGTGATACATTTGTGTGGATTTCTTTTGTAATGGTGACTTTTGCCTTCATCTCCTGCATGGGCTTTAGTTCCAGAGACTCCACAAGAGGTAGTTGGTCTTGGAGTTTTGCTCCTGATTGACATCCTGCTTCAATAAGGACAGGGGCATCGAGTTTAGCTCCAGAGGACTCTGAAAAATAATCTAATAGTTAGAGACAAAGAAGTCAAAAATAATGTTGAATTCTCAGTTCTGATTGGCCAGAAGGCGAGCGATTTTCTACAACGCCAGCTCTGGCAGTGGTTACAGCGGCAAGATTCATATACATACAATGATTTTTATAGCAACAAGTTGAGACTTGCATGAAGACAGAACATGTGTAATTGTTGATATGGTGGATTTTTACATGTAAAGAGGCATTTAATTAACATTTATGGAAGGGGTCTCTAATGTCAACATTTTGTAGCAGTCAGATAACCAAGTTTTCAACCTCATGAAAGGTTTACTTTTTTCTGCTTTTTGTTGTTTTTTTAATTCTTGACTTTACAAGCAACTAAAGAGGTTGCTGAGGAAATCCCTGTTGTTTGGATGTTTATAGTTACTGTAATGAAAAAAAAAAAAAAAAAAAAAGTAATTAGGAACCAAATTGTTCTGTGGATGTTCAACAATAAATGTAACCTAAATGGATAAAACAGGTAATCATTGATGGACATTCACGACATGAACTTTTTCCAAGTTACAACTCTAGAAAAAAAAAAAAAATTCAGTGTATTCTTAAAAAAAAAAAAAAAGGGATCTTTACATTTCCATGGGATCACTGAATGTTCTCAGTTTCCACAAAAGGAACGGAAATTTACTAAGAGTGTATCCAAATACCCTGAGAAGGAGCTATTTGTTCTGTATCAGAGTCGAAAAAGTGTCCGACGAATGAACAGATAACTATGGAAGCATGTGAAAGCTGATGAAGTAGTGCATCATGTTTCCAACTGAAAAAACTCACCTTCTAAAACTATAGCTTGGTCTTTGTTCTCCTGCTGCACCTGTAGCCATCAGTCATTGTGTTGAGAAAAAGAAAACTGCTCAGAAAATGTTGAGAACGTGGGGGGGAAGGGGGGGGGGGTTTTAAAAACAAAGCGTGACAAACCTGAACACTGAGAGCTGGGTGAATCGATCGAGGGTCTGCAGATACACTAATTAAAAAAAGAAAGATTTTTTAAAAAATGTTAATGTTCAATAGCTTAATATTTTATACAGAATTCTTTTCCGGTAATGAAAGCATGAAAGCATGATGGATAGAGCCGAGACTGTCTAACCGGAGGGGATATTTTAAGTTATGCAAAGGAAATAAAGAGTAGGGCTTATGGTCAAGCAATAATTTGGAACATAACCATGTGAAATGTTGGCTGCCAACAGCCAATCAGGTTTCAGCAATGTTGTTTTTCTTCAATCAACAGAGTCATCATTAGAAATACAGTTTCAGATTAGTACAACGATGAAGGAGAGGAAATTTAACCTTGCTTGAACTACCAATTCTTGAGAAACTATGAATGACCACGCTCCAAACTCCACAAACTTTCAAAAGCAAATTTGAAAAACAGAAAATCAAGCTCCGCCCCACTAAAATTGATTGGCATGTGGGGACCATACTGGTTACAAGTCTTGGTCCGGTTTTTGATCATTATTTATCATGTTGTAGAGATTTTGGGAATACATAAAAAAAAATAAAAAAACCCCAAGAGGTTTCACATATAGGGCCTTATTTATTGATCTGGATATGAATGAATTTCTTCAATCATTCACAGGAGCGCTTGCACAAGAAAAGTGGTATTAATGTAAATCCATTTAGTTTGGAAAAATGTTTAGATCTTTTCAGAGTTCCTAAGATTTTCTAAATTTGCATGCGATAGAGTCATTGTAAACCTTGATTGGCGGACTTCAAATCATATTAGCATTGGATTTTTTTGTATTATTATTATTTTATAAGGAGTACACAATAAGTGTAAATTGGTTATTAAATTTGAATTACACAAAAGACTTGGAAAATTAATTAGTAAACCAAAAGAAATATAAAGTGGTTTGGGTTAGTGTACGTCTATGGTAGTAAACACGCTGCAATGGCTAAGCTGCACTACTGGAAGATTTAGCGCACGCAACACCTAGGAGGGGTTCTTTCACCGTTTAAGTGCATGTTGGTAGTTTCAACTATGCAAATTTTGCTTTTGTGAAGTTCTTTGGATGTCAGCTAGCTAAAATGTTACGTTTGTTCATTAGTGATTTGTTTGATCAATATCAGGGGCGTAGATTTGCTCTTGACATTGGTGGGCACCTATTCACCGCCCCCCCCCCCCCCCCCCCCCCAACTTGCGCGGAGATGCGGGACGGTGTTAAAATTTTGCGAGTGGGGGGGGCTTTTTTCTTAGCAGGTTTACCGCTCTTTTTTTTTTTTTTTTTTTTTAAAGGGATCAAATTATTGGTGGGGACAAATCAATGATTGCTGGATATACACGTCCACTCCGTCCATTCCAAATCTACGCCCTTGATCAATATGCATATGCAAGTATGAAAAATCAGAAACTGTAAACAAAAAAGAGTGGGCGGAGGTTAATGGTCCTAATTTGCAAATTTGTTTCCATCAAGTCAAGAATTTGACCCCTAGTAAGAATTGTTGTAGTGGTTAGCACTGTCGCCTCACAGCAAGAAGGTCCTGGGTTCTATCCCCAAAGTCGACCTGGGCGCCTTTCTATGTGGAGTTTGCACGTTCTCCCCGTGTCCGCATGGGTTTCCTCCGGGTACTCCGGTTTCCTCCCACAGTCCATAGACATGGCTACTCTAAAGTGGCCGTAGGTGTGAATGTGAGTGTGAATGGTTGTCTATCTCTGTCACCCTGCGGTGGATTGGAAACCTGCCCAGGGTGTAACCCCGCCTCTCACCCAAAGTCAGCTGGGATTGGCTCCAGCTTCCCCCCGCGACCCTGAACAGGATTAAGCAGCAACAGGTGAGTGAATGAGTGCTACATGAGTAGGCTGTAACCCAGCAAGAATCATGAGTAACGTTACTTGATCTCTAAATTATTGTTCTCCACTTATGTTTCTCTCAGTAAAAGTATTAACATAAATACGAACGTACGTTCCGCTAAACAATATGCATGCACTTTGAATATGCATGAGTTACATTACAAATACAAGTTAAATGATATAACATTAAATGATAAACAGTACTAGTGGCTTGTGTGTTGAGTTTCAGTGTAAATGATTAATACAGCACACACCCTGTGTGTTTACAGTGGGTGGTGCCTTTCGGTTCTCAGTCTTCCTTTGCTTTGTACAAGGTCAAAAATATAATCGCCTTACTTTGGGCGAGTCTTGTGTGTTTCTCCAGCCTTATCCTCGGGCACAGCCTTTAGGAAGGGATTCGGCTTGTGGCCTGTAATGACAAGCAACAAGACACACTGGGACTTTTCCTCCCACACATTTTGGCTTAAAAATGAGTAACTGAGGGCTATGGATTTTCCTGTGTTTATTGATGATCATAATTATAAATTAAAGGGTTTTAACAAAACCAGCGTCCCATTATTCACGAAGCTCAAGTGAGAAATTAAAACAAGTCGACTTTTGGTGTGTTTTTATGAGCCGGTTCCTTGGGTTTCATGCATTTTGTGCGTTTGAACTAAAATAACTTGTGTTCAATGTTCACGAATTGGATAAAGGTTCATGAATGAAACATGAGCAGAATTAGCCGTGTATGTGAATGAAAACCGTTCAGCTCGAAAATCAGAAAGAAAGAAACTTACCTCAACATGCGTACAACAAGAAACAATAACAGAAAGAAAGATTTTAGAAAGGTTTTCTTCTTATAAAATGTTCTTTTTCCACACTGTGATGGCGAATGATTTACTTTGAATTGTTACTTTTTCGTAGAATACTTCGCTCAAGACGTAGAATACTTCGCTCTGTCTAGGTACAGCCCAACAGTATCAGTGCCTGTGCTACCATGTTGTGCATTGATGATGTTCAGGGAATCTCAAATACCTGCTGATTTCTTCCATCTCATAGAAGAACGGACTACGGCTGCGGTATGCGGCTGGCGGCCGTATCGCTTCGACTTAAGATCCTCAAACCATTCACCTGATAACTCTTTCAGCTGCTTCGGGTTTGGGACCGACTCCCTCAGCTTCCTGGGGTAAACAGTCATACAGCTGGATCAACCAAATTTGGTGGGCATTATTCATAAAACCTACCTTAAATTAAAGAAAGAAAATATTAATGTCGTTTCAGTTAAATTGGGGAAGATATAGTGGTGACCTTGGGCAAAATCTACAATAAGACATACATTATATTATAAATATACAAACACACACACACAAACACACACACACACACACACACGTTTTAATTCCATTCATTTCATATTTTTGCACGTTCTAGCACTTGGAATTGACCAAAATGGCTTATTTTATATTAAGAGAAATTGTGGCCGCGAGCTATTTCAGGATCATATCACCGAATCTGGTGTGTTTTAATACAAGTTGAATGTAGATGCCTCTTTTAATTTGTTTAAAAAAAAAAAAAATGTACTTTAGTAGATGCGAATTTCAGACTTCAGACTCACCTCACTGTTTTCAAGACTTATATTATTTCTTAGTTTCTCTGGTTTTTAGGTCTTCAAGTCCCTACATTCGAGGTCCTTTTAGTTCTAACCTTGACGTATCTGTTCAGAGAATGATTACGGATGCTCTGTTTACAGTCTTTGGCATGTTAAAATTTGTAGATTAGCCAAAGTAAACAGTTTACACATATATCCTCATGGTTCGAGCTCTAAATCTAGGGGTCTTGAATGTTTCTTAAGTAATAATGTGTGTTTTAAGAAACAAAACAAGACATTTAGGAGTCTAAAGGATTAATGTTTTTTTATTAGACACTTGGACTTTGCCGGCACAGTGATGTGATGGATATACTACATTAGATAATATCTCTGTTCTACTGTTTAAAAGTAAAATAAAACAAGCGTAACTAGCCAGGTTTGCTCTATTTATTAACTACGTGCCAAGTTTACCCAATTTTTGGACTTCAGTCAACTTGAACTGCGTTCAGGTGTACAGGTAAAATTCCTACTGATGCGTGTCATAACACGAATGCTGCCATTTTAAGAGAAAATTCCCGTACAGAGAAATCAAGCACAAATCCACAAAAGTAACCCAAAATCGAAATCGCCCAACTCGAATCAAATCCAACATCTTGTTCAGTGGGTACACTTTGGGACTGAAACCAGAACTTTGTGTCCAGCTGCTCACCTTACACGTCCAAGCTCATGCTTTTTCAAGTCCTCATCCCTGAGAAGCACTTTCTGAATAATATCTTCCTCCTCAGGAGATAGAAAGCTCAGGTCAATGAATATGGTGGAGTCTCTAGACGCGTTCATCCTGGAACTGAGCTTTCAGGAGCGCAAAACTGCTAGTAGACGTGTGCGGCTGTTCCTCAGAGTGGTTCTCGGAGTGTTCAGCTTGCCCAGGGAGAAGCGTTTGTGTGTTTTCCTGCACGTCTGCCACGCCTTTGCAAGTTCTCCGGTCACATATTAACACCAAGAAGCCCATGTGGCTCCTATGACGACATAGACGCGGTGCAGAAAGTAAACTGCACCTGGGGAAAAAAAAAAAAAAAAGTAAAACTCGCCTGATATCAGGTTACTCAGTGAAAAAGTGGAAGTCTGAGATCCAAGATACAATGTGAGAATGTTTGCCTACGTAGGTCTTATTCAGGGTTGTTTAGTTTATGGACCTGAAAGGGAACTCGTCATAAAACATTTGATGTTCATGTCACATGGAGTAAATACATATACATGGAGTAAAGTTAAAAAAAAAAATAATAATAAATAAATAAATAAATAAATAAATAAATAAATAAATAAATAAATGGGACTCTGTTCCCTTTCTGGATATTTAGCATTGAGGAGATCTCAGATGGCTTGTTCAAAACCATTAACGCCTTTATCATTCCGTAACAGCTGTAGAACTCGGAATTATTAATAGCATCGTTCAAAAGAGTTGCTATTATTTGGTTGCGGAAGAAAAACAGAAAACCCAAGGGGAAACAAATGAACTATGATGTCTTTTGCCTAAATATTTGCATAAACACTTGCAATACTAGCATGACTGCTAGTGCCACGACGTCGTTATTAGCTTTTCATGTTGCGCGAAGCTCAAGATTTGTTATACAGAGGCGTACAAAATAAATAAATAAATAAATAAATAAGTATACACACTTCAACAGTGGTTATCAAATTGTCAATTAAAAAAAAATTAAATCCAAGTTGAATTATGGCTTCAGTGTGCAAAGACGTGGGAGCAGTGTGAAGAGTGTGGAGAGACCTGCATATTTGGGCTCCTCTGTATTATACTGTATGATGAATAGTACATAACTGGACATGCTAGTTATTAGATATGTAGATTATTTTTTTTTTATACAACATATCCTAATGCTGGAGTCAGACTGCATGAATTAAGTCCTATTTTGACATGATTTTGTTGTGGGCAAAAAAAAAAAAAAATCGTACACATCAGGAACGTCATGATTGATGAACAGGCCTTGAAGTGTGACAATTTAAAAAAAAAAAAAAAAAAAACTCTTAAAAAGACCAGCTTTTTGTACTTTCTCACCAACTCCAACAATGTGTTCCTTGACCATCCTTCTGTAGCCATTACTGACAACTTCTTGACCCTAATCCCCAACAACATGCAAAGCTGTGAACGATAATCGGTAGGGGCCAAGCTTGTAGTGTACCCAGTCTCCTGATCAAGACATAGCAAGAATTTACGATACACTGATTGCCTAATTTTGGAGGCACGGTGGTGTGATGGTTTGTACCGTTGCCTCACAGCAAGAAGGTTCTGGGTTCGACCCCAGTGGTCGACCTGGGCGCCTTTCCGTGTGTTCACTCGCATGTTCTCCTTGTATCCATGTAGGTTTCCTACATGTACTCTGGTTTCCTCCCACAGTCCAAAGACATGCACAGAGAGGTTTAGGCTAATTGGCTAATTTGACATGATGACATTATAAACGATTAAAATGTCACCCAGGCCGATCCTGGTGTAAAACATTCCATTCCTCTTGTACTCCAGCAATTTGTCAGCTTTTTATTGGTTTCCTACTCAGGTCACGTTATAGGTTATAGAACACGTACACCTCGATACCTGGAGACTTTCCTCAGCTGACCCTGGAGAGTTCTTCTCTAAAATGTTCAAACTTATCCATTTTCCTTGTGAAACACTTTTTCCTCCTTGTTATTATATGGTACATTTACCATATGCGAGAGAGCTGTTATTACTGAAACACAAATGTATTAGAGCATGCACATCCATATAAACCTGTGATTCAGGTTAGAGCAACAAGACATAGATGTAGTTAGTGTTAAGCTAACTGTTTATTGGATGAACATTAGCTTTAGTGCTATAGGAGAGAGCATGAAAAAAATCTGCTGAAAGATGCACCTTGTTCATGTTCAGAGTGCAAAGTTAAATTATTCAAATTATTACCAAGGCAGAAATAGGGAGGGAGATTTTATCTGACATCCTCAAACATCTTTTTCCTGCCTTTTCCTACAGCAGTAATGAGATTTTTTTTCCCCATCAGCAAAACGACATGAAATCAGGACTACGATCACATATTTTCCATATTTCACATTTTCCCCCTCTATATATTCGTCTGGAGATGGAGCCGAGTTGGCTGAACAGGTTGAATGTTGTAGCTTGGGGTGATTTCCCTCATGTCAGAGTATACGACTTAATGTCACAAATGAGCACCCCAAAATAATTCAGCAGCATTCAGCTAAAAAAAGAAAAGAAAAGAAAAAGAAAGGAAAAGGGGTTGCCATGGTTGAGGCTTTTACATCACATTGGGTTAGTTGTGGAGCGAGTTATCAGGTGACTTGGGTGAGGGATACTAAGGAGTTTTGTGGCTATTAAACTATTTTGCATCAACCAAGATCTTGTTTTAAGGCAAAACATCAGATAAAAAAGGTGGCGATAAAAATGGTATATTGCAGATACTGCAATGGGAAATGTGTGCTCACAATGATGATGAACTTTTCCCCATGCAAAAAAAGCCAAAAAAAAATGCATCTTCCTTTTCCAATGCATCAGGATTCAGGGCCCGTTTCAGGTCTTTGCGTAGTTTTTAAACTGTATTTAGGCTGGAAATTTGCCCGAGGCCTGGCAACCCTGCCTGAAATTTGCTGGACATGTCCAGTGGTGCTTATAGGTTTGCGAACCCTTTAGAATTTATGTTTCTGCATAAATACGGCCTAAAACATCATCGCAATTTCATACGAGTTCTAAAAGTAGCTCAAGAGAACCCAGGTGAACAAATGCACCAAAAATATTATACTTCATTTTTATTTATTAAGGAAAATGTATTGAGGACTTAGGTCACTTATGCCAAAATCTAGAAAATTCTAAAGGGTGCGCAAACTTTCGCACCACTGTGTTACTTAACAACATACGAGACATGCGACACGGACTGTACACACATGTCCTGGACTTCCATACTATGTGCATATAACCAGATTATTTAAAGTCATATTTCCCATGCATGGTATGCAAGTACTGTATGCCTTTATAGTTTTCCTTAAAATAGGATTTTTATAGCGCACTGGAGAAAAGACTTTTTTTTTTTTTTTTTAAAATAACGGCACTGTTTAATAAGAATTACATTTGCTAATTTTGAAGCATTTATGCATATTTATGATTTCAGGATAAAAAAAATTATATACCATTATAAAAATATATATGTAAACTTAAGAGATCCTAAGCACTGTGCCTACTATATCTACATTTATATATCTATATTATACAATCACAAGTGGCCCTGAGTGATGCACTATTTGCTATTGGGATAAGAAAAATAAAACAAAAACAGATTGTGAAATGTAACTAAGTCAGTCATTCTTTTTTTTTGTACGAAAGCTGGGGAAGCAATTTCCTCTCTTTGGCTACCTTGCTGTGAATTAAATATATATATAGCGTCACTTAGATTTCTTACACTCTTCACCGCAACATACTGCGAAACCTCAAAATGATCTGAACATCATATTTTTAAAAAAGCATTCTAAGTGACTGAAAACAAAAACCAGTCCTCTTTGGCACCTGATAGCAGAGTCATTGTTCACTATCTAGTGCCCTACTACACCACACCCTGTAAATAAATGAAAAGAGGCTTACACCAAGCAAACCGGACTCTCATGAAATCATCCATGTAGGTATAGCAGAAAAGTCACCAGTCTCCTCCCCCCACCACAAAAAAAGGTCTGAAAAATAGATTTTAAAATATTCAGGATGACGAGATATATTTTTTTTTTAAAATACTATAGTTTAGTTAAAGTACAGGTTCACAGGCTTCATAACAAATGGGTCATGTCCTAGTTTGAATGCTGGAGCATGAGGGGGGGACGTCGATGGCTTGATAAAAATAAATAAAATACCAGTAGGTGGCATCCATCATCAAAAAAAAAAAAAAAGGTTTTTTTTTTTTTTTTTTTTAATCT